>CAUYLG010012185.1:0-214081 GCA_963573385.1 Cacajao melanocephalus | reverse complement strand
TTGCTGGGCTGCTGTGGGCTCCGCCCAGCTGCCGTGTGAACTTCCTTGCAGTCCTGTTTATATGGGTGTAGTTAGAACTGCCTCGGCAGTGGCGGTTCACCTCTGTAATGGCGGACTCTCTGTAATGGCGGGTTGCCTCGGCAACGGCAGGTTGCCTTGGTAATGGCAAGATGCCTCAGCAATGGCGGACTGCCTCCGTAGTGGTGGAGTGCCTTGGTAATGGCGGACGCCCCTCCCCCACAAAGCTGGACCGTCCTGGGTTCAGCTGTGCTTGCTGTGAAACTCTCGACCCTGAGCGTTTCCAGTTGCTGTTTTTCTTTTTGTGGGGGTGGGACCAGCTGAGCCTGATCACCTCGCTCCCTGCCTCAGAGCCTTTTTTGTTTTGTTGAACGATCGACTCTCTCCCAGGTATTCCAGTCGCCTGATGAAAAGGCGCCGGGATCTGCGTGATTTCCCGTGCAGCGACCCACTGCGCCGGCTGAAACAGCCGCGCTGATATTCGTGGCGCTTTTTTGCCCGGGAATCTCCTGGCCTGGCTCCCTGTTACAGACCCCTTTTTAATCGGATGAATGGGCGATTCTGCCTTCCCGAAGCTCCACTTGCCAGCTAGAAGGGAGACCCAGACTAGTGTATTTTGTATGGAGAACTGCCACGCTGGGGTGCCGGCAAAACCGCCGCGCCGGCCTAAAGAGCCGCACTGGCGACCCGTAGGGCTCCTCCGCCTGGGAATCTCCTAGTCTGTGGGCAATAAAAATCCGTCTGTAAATGCGGTGTCCACTCACCCTCTGCGCTTTCACTGGGAGCTGCAATCCTGAGCTGTTCCTAATCGGCCATCTTGGATCGGAACCCCTTTTCTTATAGATTTGTAGGAGTTCTTTATATATCATGCATGCAAGTCTTGATTCAGATAAGCATTTTGCAAATATCTCCTTCCAGGCTGTGGCTTGCTTCTTTTTTTCTTCATGTGTCTTTTTATAAACTAAGAAGAAAGTTTCTAGTTGAACTGCAATGGATAAATCAGTGTTTAGAAAAGCCGCTTTGCTGCAGTGTGGCCTGGGAGGTGTGTAGCTCACACTTACCACTTGCTCACCGGTGCCATGCCCTCATGCAAACATCATATATTCGATTTGTCATTTAACCCATAAAACTACCATATGAGCAGAATAATTTGTTTTCTCCACCATGCAATAAGAAAATGGCACCATCGAGAAGGTAACTGAGGGGACTGAATTCACACAGACAGTCACTGTAGAAGCCAGAACTGGAACCCAGAGCTGACTCTGATGTCCATGCTGTTATTCATTGTACCTCGGGGCCCCTCAGCAAATGAGAGCTCCATGGGGTTTCTGCTGCAATTCAAGAGTCTTTCTTTCTTTTATCAATCACTCCTGCTTTCAAGTTGTGCAAATTATTGCAGAAAGTATCAGAATCCAGGCATTTTCTTCTCCTCAATCAATACATTGTAAATGGCTTAGAAAAATGATATGTGAATGAGTTTCACACTCCAAGAATGAAAAGGTATCTGCAGATGCACAAAAACCATTTGCAACTAATAGACCAGCAAACTTGTTTATTCCACGCAAGACTTTGCTTTAAAAAGAACAAGGCTCATGTGACCCCATAAAAGAACAAATTGATAAATTGGACTTCATCAAAATTAAAAGAGGTTTGCTCTTTGAAAGAAACCATTAAGAAATGAAAACACAAGATAGAGAACTAGGAGAAAATATTTGCATATCACATGTCTGACAACAGCTTGTATCTAAACTGTGTCAACAATTTTTAAAACTCAACAATTAGAAAATAAACAATCTAACAGAGAATAGGCAGCTGATGACCTAACCCTGGAATTGCCTAATTCTTGATTTCTTGCTATAAAAGATCGTAAATTGCTAGTATTTAAGCCCTTTTCAGGCAGTTTTTCTTTTGTGTTCAAAAGCATCTCAACTTATGCCTTCCTCTGTGTGGTAAATAACCAGTCAGCAGAAGCTGCCTCATTGTTGACCAGACTGTTATTATACTGAACCCCAACCACCTTGTTCTATTTGGAGAGAGAGAGATTGAGAACCTATTATAGACCAGATCTTCCTATAGAGAACATTTTGAGGACATATGGACGAGTAAAACAGCCCCTGTTTTTAAAGGCTGACTTTCTACTGATCGATATAGACAAATACATAGAAATAGCAAAGTGGTAGATACTCTAGTAGAGTCTACTGGTCTACTAAAGTAATGGAGGATCTAAGGAACGGAGTAATGGAGGGTCTCAGGGAAATGAAATATTTTAACTCTGCCTGGAAGATCCAGGGAAAGTTGAATGGAGCAAGAACCCACTATGTTTTGAAAGCTGACTAGCAGATCAGCAGAGACACTACTGCATCAGGTCAAAGGACATGGTGTAGGTAGCGGTGCTGTTGCAAACAGATCCTAAGCTTTCCCAGGAAACTACAGGTGCACCTTGCGTTAGAGGTTCATGTGAGGTTGTGCTAACATACGGAAGTGTGGAGGGAAGACCAGAAGTCCTCCTGGCATGAGGCAATGAGGTAGAAATGTATTCAAAGGCCGTGTCAAGAACAGCAGTGGTTTTGAATTTAGGAAATCATCAACAATTGGGAAGTAATGGAAGTACTATTGTGTTTTTCCCTTTAAATGGAAGAAATAAGAAGATTCCTCCCTGCCCCCAATAAAATAACCCAACCCATCTCAACCTCTCACAATAGATTATCTGGGTTCAATGAAATAAACAGCTTGAAATGAAGCAAAACACTTGGAAAACTTATTTTGTAGCTGATCAAAATGGAAATTCACTAAATACTGGTAAAGAGACTGTTATTCACTTGCAACAAGTGAAATTGGAAAGTAGTGCCTGAGGATTTATTTGCTTGACCCCATGAGCTATAGAAATGAGGTATTGCTTGCCCCAGAAAACAACATAAGGGACTTTTTCCTCTCCCACTTCCAATGGCCTCTTCTCACTGGAAGAGCAGATGCTAGTGACGTATCTTCAAAGCTTGGTGTTTTCATGTCATTTGTTCAATAGCTCTAGAGTTCAGGGATACTGAAGACCAGGACAATAGGCTTGACTTTTCTACATTGCATGTGTGTGTGTGTGTGTGTGTGTGTTTTGTTTGCTGGCTTAATTTTTTTTAATTTATTTTTATTGACATAATTTTTAAAAATTTATTGACATATAATTTACATATCATAAAATCATTACTTTAAGTGTGTAAGTCAGTGTCTTTTAGTACAATCACAGAGTTGTGCGACCATCACCTTTATCTAATTCTAGAACACTAGAACACTTACTGGTTTGCTTTTTTTTTTCTATGTGCCTTTAGTATTTTCATGTTGTCCAATTAATCTGGCATTGAGAGGTGGAGGAGAATTATAAGGAAAATGGAGTGGAGGAAAGGTGCAGTGTCAGGCATTCATGAATTCAAGGTACTCTGCACATCTATCTCACTTGATAATATCTTCCAGCCAGGATGATAACTGTTACTGTCCCACTTGATATATGACAAGAATCCTCGTGTCAGAGGCATTTAGTGACGTGCCAAAGGAGACTAGCTCATAAAGGCCAGAATCCAATCCAGGGTTTGTCTGACTGCAGAGTCAAAGCTTTGTTCACCATGAGGATTTTTCCTATTTTTCCCTTTCACAAATATGATGACCCCTTAGGACTTGGCATGGACGATGTAGTCTCGTTTATATACTGGAATGTGCCAGCCAAAAGTGGCTCTGGAGGTGGTCTTGCCCAGAGGTCTTCCTTTCCACCTCTGTGATCTTGGAACTCGTTAGGAATGGGTAAGTGGGTAGAAGGTGGAGAGAAGAGAGGAAGTTAGAATAAAAAGGAAGGGTTTGGGCCCCGATCCAGTTTCAACCAGAAGAAAATAATGGCTCTCCAAATATGCCATGTCCTAATCCCATGAATCTGTGAATATTGAATAAAAGGGTTAAAGGAGCCGTGCAGAAATGAGTAGGTTGAGTCTTGAGATAGGGAAGGTAACTTGGATTATTCAGGTTAGCCCAATATAATCACAAGGGTCTTTAAAAGAGGAAGGTGGGTGGAAGCCCTTTTAGTATAATCACATACACAGGTGATGTGATTAGAGAAGGAGAGCGAGAAATAGAACGGTGGGATGATGGAGGAAGGGCCTATCAGTCAAGGAATGCAGGTGGCCCCTAGAAACTGGAAAATAGATTTTTCCCCCTAGAACAGGGGTCCCCAGATCCTGGGCCATGGACTGGTACTTGTCTGTGGCCTGTTTGAAACGGAACCACACAGCAGGAGGTGAGTGGTGGCGGGGGTGGGAGGGGGGTGGGGTGGCGAGCGAAGCGTCATCTGTATTTACAGCTGCTCCCCATCACTCACATTGCTACTGCCTGAGCTCCGCCTCCTGTCAGATCAGCGGCAGCATTAGTTTCTCAGAGGGGCGCAAACCCTATTGTGAACTGCATGTGGATGGGGTCTAGGTTGCGTGCTCTTTATGCGAATCTAATGCCTGATGACCTGTAACTGTCTTCCATCACCCCCAGATAGGACTGTCTAGTTGCTGGAAAACAAGCTCAGAGGTCCCACTGATTCTGCATTATGGTGAGTTGTATAATTACTCCATTATATATTGCAATGTAATAACAATAGAAGCAAAGTGTACAATAAAAGTAATGCACTTGAATCATCCCAAAATCATGTCTCCTCCCTGCCCGTGGTGTAGGAAGTAAAAAGTTCCTCTGTAAAGTTTCCTTTGTTGTTAAAGAATAAATCATAAGTGTGCTAATAACTCTTTGTTAAGCCCTATCCTATGCAGCTGTTAAACATGCCATGCTTACAAGCACATAGTATATTCTATGTCCTTGTACTTTAACCAAGATATCTGTGCTGGATGTGCTCACAGGCATGTCCCAGCTCGCAGCCTATAAAATAAGTTATTTCATCAGTTTGTGAAGGCTATTTCCATGACTAGGAACTTAGCAAAGAACAACAGGGGAAAGGAGAAATAATATGCTTGCCATTTAAAATAGAAAAACCAAAACAAGTTTATTTACATCATAAGCCAAATAAGAACTTCCAAGGAGGTCTCGTAAATGTTAAAGGCTACGTAGAAACTTAAGAAAACTCTAAGCTTTTTGGCATTTCAGGAAAAGTGTAACACCACACCAGACCTCCATCCGTCAGAAAAATGGAGCAAAAACTAAAGTTATTCTCCACAAACACCTTAATGATGCACTAAGAGACTCAAACATCTTTTACACTTTGATCTAATAATTCCACTTCTAGGATGTGTAAATATATAAAGATATTCACTGTAGCATTATTTATAATAGAAATAAATCCAGGGAAAATTATGTCTACACAAGAGGTGAATGGTTAAATAAATTATAATCTGTTAATATGATGGTATCTTACAGACCATTAAAATTATTTCATGAAGAATGTTGAATACATATTTATAATATAATTTTAATTGATGAAAAAGTAATATGCAGAACTTTATACACCAAGCATGGCAAATCTATTTCATTCTTCATGCCATCACCAATTGGTTGGTAACAGCTGCTCAGAATTCTGTGTTGAAAAGCATTTCTCAGGCCTTGGGTGCACCCAGCAGAAATGATTAGCAAGGTCTTTGTGGGCATAAAAAGGAGAACCATCACACCTGTGCTAGTAACTGGCCATGCCAAGTGTATTCAGAATAATTTCAACTATGACACATGCAATATGTATTTATACACTTGAGTATTATAATGACCCGGAGGAAAAATAAAGAACTGATCAAAACACAAATCTGTGTTGCTGACCAGGTGCAGTGGCTCACACCTGTAATCCTAGCATTTTGGGAGGCTGAGGTGGGTAGATCACCTGAGGTCAGGGGTTCAAGAGCAGCCTGGCCAACACGGTGAAACCCTGTGTCTACTAAGAATACAAAAATTAGCTGGGCATGGTGGCACATGCCTGTAATCCCAGCTACTTGGGAATCGGTTGAACCCAGGAGGCAGAGGTTGCAATGAACCAAGATCGCACCACTGCACTCCAGGCTGGGCCACAGAGTGAGACTCCATCTCAAACAAACAAACAAAAAAATAAACACAAAAAAACTCTGTTGCTGTTATAAGCAAAAAGCATGACTTGTTTACTTATAACTAAGATTTTCTGAGGCTTCCATCTAAATGGATTCCTTGGATTAAATGACACATACAATATGTATTTACATACACTTTAGTATTATAATGACGCAGCGGAAAAATAAAGAACTGAGCAAAACATAAAACTGTGTTACTGGCCGGGTGCAACAACAATCTATATGTGTCACTTAAAGACACATACAGATTTCACACCCACTGGAATAGTTATAATCCACAAGGCCAACAATAACTAGTATTGGCGAGAAGGTGGAGAAGCAGGAACCATCATACATTGCTGGTGGGAATGCAAAATAATTTAGCCACTTTGCAAAGCAGTTTGGTGATTTTCTAAAAAGGTAAACATAAATTTAACCAGTGACTCACCAATTCCCAGGTATTTACTCCTGTGTATTTTATTCTAGAGAAATGAAAACACATGTCTGCACAAAGACTAGCACATGAATAATCTCAACAGCATAATTCATAACTAAAAATGGGAAAGAACCTTGATGTTCATCAGTGGGTCAAGTAATAAGCAAAATATGGTACTGCCATACAATAGATTATTATTCAGCCATGAAAGGGAAGTAAGTTCTGGTACACAAGCCCGAATAACATTGTGCAAAGTAAGCCAGACCCAAACGACCACTACTGTATTATGCCATTTATATAAAATGCCTCATAAAAGACAATCAGGGCCAGGTGCGGTGGCTCACACCTATAATCCCTATACTTTGGGAGGCCAAGGCAGGCAGATCGCAAGGTCAAGAGATCGAGACCATCCTGGCCAACATGGTGAAACTCCGTCTCTACTAAATATACAAAGATTAGCCAACCGTGGTGGTGCGTGCCTGTAGTTCCAGCTACTCAGGAGGCTGAGGCAGGATAATAGCTTGGACCCAGGAGGCAGAGGTTGCAGTGAGCCAAGATAGTGCCAATGCACTGCAGCCTGGCAACAAGCAAGACTGTCTCAAAAAAAAAAAAAAATCAGAAATAGAAAATAGATTAGTGGTTACCTGAAGCTGGAATGGAAGTGGAGATTAATTGTTAATGGACATAGGATCTTACTGGGGTGATGAAAGTGCTCTAAACGGAATTATGGTGATGACTGCAAAATTCACTAAATTTACTGAAAACTATGGAGCCATACAGCTTTAAAAGGTTATTTAATGATATGTAAGTATACCTTGTTAAAGTTGTTAAAATATCTAAATAGGCCAGGCACGGTGGCTCATGCCTGTAACCTTAGCACTTTGGGAGGCCAAGGCCGGCAGATCACTTGAGGCTAGGAGTTCAAGACCAGCCTGGCCAACATGGTGAAACCTTCTCTCTCCTAAAAATACAAAAATTAGCCGAAAGTCGTGTCACATGCCTGTAATCCCAGCTACTCGGGAGGCTGAGGCAGGAGCATCCCTTGAACCCAGGAGACAGAAGTTGCAGTGAGCTGAGATCGTGAGTGAGATTGTGCCAGTGTATTCCAGGCTGGGCAGTAAAGCAAGACTCCATCTCACAAAATAAACAAACTATAAAATATATATATTATACACACACACACACACACACACATCTATATAAATGAACAAAGAAAGGGACAGAGAGAGAACACAACAGAATGTTATCAATGCCTGTCAGTGATTGTTTCTTGGCAGTAGAATAGTGAAATGGGATTATGGAAGATCATTTCTTCTTTATGTTTTCCTTATATCTATCTGAACATGCTTTTTTAAAGAAAACTCTTATTTTAAGTCCAGGGACACATGTGTAGGTTTGTTATATAGGTAAACTTATGTCACAAGGATTTGTTGTACTAGTTATTTCAGCACCCAGGTATTAACCCTAGTACCCATTAGTTATTTTTCCTGATCCTCTCCCTCCTCCCACCCTTTATCCTCCAAAAGACCCCAGGGTGTGTTTTCCCCCTCTACATATCTGTCTGTTCTCATCATTTAGCTCCCATTTATAAGTGAGAACATGCCATATTTGGTTTCCTTGACGATACTAATAATCAGAGGAAAAACCACCATCATCATCTATACCCCATCAAAGCCCTATTAGAATCAGCAAATCTCTGTGATAGAGAATAAGAGCTCCCTACTCTCATCTTCATTCCCAAAGGGTGATACGATTAGACCAACCAGCCAAGGACACTTTGGTGGATGCCCTCAGTCAGTACATGCCAGTGAAGTTGAAGGTCCTATTCCTGGCAAGCATCTCTCTCGAGTCCCCTAATAATCAGATGAAGCATTTCACCTTCTGAATGCTTATTTTCCAAGCTTCCAATTTTCTAAGGCCATGGCCTCCAGGTTTTATACGAAGCGCGTAGTCATGCTTCATGCTTGAGAAAAATCGTGCTGTTGCTACGTAAGGTCAAGACCATGCTGCTGTTCGACTCCTCTAGAGCCCCCAGAGAAACAGCCCTGCCAAGGTTTTCTCGACATCTCAGACTTCATGTGTTAGAATTGCTCGTAGTGCCTGGCACAATATTTTAAAGCTGTTCTGCAGGTGAAGGCCCTTCCTTAGAAGGAGACCATTTTTCTACTTGCATTGGAAAAATGCCACATAATACACTAGTTTCTCACCCTATTACATTTCCCGGAAAATGTAGAGAGGAGTTCCATATCAATAAGGTGGGTAACACTTAGGCCATTGATTAACAAAGCAAATAATAACAAGTGTTATCACTGAATGCTTACTGCATGTCAGGCACTGAGTTAAATACTCGGCTAATTTTACATACTGTATCTTATGTCTAATCCTCATTAGAATTCATTATTCAGAAAATGCACTCAGTCGGGAGAAATGACTGTGAGTAAAGTGCAGAGCCAAGTTTAGCATCTAGATCTCTTATCCTAAAGTTGGTGCTTTTGTTTTTACGTCAACCCTGTGGTGCCATTATTATTTGTACTTAGACACATAGGCAGGAACTCACCCCAGTTAAGAATTAGACAAAAGCAAGATAAGTAATAATCAATACAAAAATGTTAATTTAAATTCCTTTTGAGAAAATAACTCAAGGGATTATCTGCAGATGTGTGGCTGGCAGGAATTGGGAATATTCTCATCCTAAGTGATCAGGTTGCAAGACTTCCCACATGGAAAACTTTCTTCAGAGTAAAACATCAACACTACGTCCTGCTACGAAGGGTGGTCAAGGCCAGCAAGAGAAGGTTTTTAAGAGTATTGATGCTCTGGTATGAAAAAATCTAGAAGATTCTGGAATTCATGAATATCTATGTGTGATTGTCCAGTGCTCATGTAGTGAAATCATTCTTTAACGTTTTAACTTCTGATCTTTTGTTTCATGAAATTAATGTTTGTTCCATTGATTCGACGCCATTTGTTTGCAATAGATGAGACCTCCACTCCTGAGGAAAGGAAGGTCATAGAGAAAAAAAATATTGGGATTTCATTCCATGCTTTGCAAAAGGAAAAGAAATCTTGACCCCCACCCCCTGAATCACTAAGGCAAAGGGAAGTCAAGCAGGGAACTGAGTCAAGCAAACCTGCCTCCATTTTATTGCTAAATAAGATAGCTACAAAGATAAGAAAGCTACATATCTCCCTCACAGTTTGCCCACAAGGAAATTCCTTGTGGGCAAAAGACACACAGAACTCAGTCAACCCTCTGCTCACCTGAGACAAATGTGCATCTAATTGCTTCCTCTGCCCTATTTTTTCACTGAGTCAGACTAAGGCATAAGTGACTATTCCTCTGCCCTCTTCTCACATGTAAATTGTGTATTCAGGAAAAGGTTCATCAGAGACTCAAAGGAATGCAATCATTTATCTCTTATTTACCTATGACTTGGAAACCTCTCCCCTGCCTCGAGTTGTCCCGCCTTTCCGGACCCAACTAATGTTCATCTTACACATCTTGATTGATGTCTCATGTCTCTCTAAAATGTATAAATCCAAGCTGTGACTCAACCACCTGTGCCTCAACCAAGAGAGAGGAGGGGATTTGTTACAGGAAAGGGATCCTGATCCAGACCCCAAGAGAGGGTTCTTAGATCTTGCACAAGAAAGAATTCAGGGTGAGTCCACAAAGTGAAAGCAAGTTTATTGGGAACGTAAAAGTATAAAAGAATGGCAACTCCATAAACAGAGCAGCCCTGAGGGCTGCTGGTTGCCCATTTTTATGGTTATTTCTGGATAATATGCTAGACACGGGGTGGACTATTCATGCCTCCCCCTTTTAGACATTATAGGGTAACTTCCTAACGTTGCCGTGGCATCTATAAAGTGTCACGGTGATGGTGGGAGTGCAGCAGTGAGGATGACTAGAGATCACTCTTGTGGTCATCTTGGTTTTGGTGGGTTCGGGCCGGCTTCTTTACTGCAATCTACTTTATCAGTAAGGTCTTTATGACCTGTTTTTTGTGCTGATCTCCTATCTCATCCTGTGACTTAAAATGCTTTAACTGTCTACGAATGCAGCCCAGTAGATCTCAGCCTCATTCAAGCAGGAGTTGTTCTGGTTTATATGCCTCTGAGAGATTCAAGGGCAGAGACCACCTGGGGATTCTTTCCTGGGTGAAACTTGGGGAGGCAGCTGGCCTCACACAGAGGTTCATATGATGGCCACATTTGACATCAGTATAGGAAGAAATATACCAGAAAGGCTGAGAGAAGCCTACTAAGCTTGCTGTGGTCCCAAGAGAAGAGCAGAAAGAGCTGGGAGACAGATGCTTTAAGAGGCGGCAGCTCTGGAACGGTCAAGGCACAAAGTAACCTGAAGCCTGTGGATCAGATGGAAAATATCTATAGTACAATTTCCAGTTAAAGTCAATGCATACAGCTGGCACTGGTAGGAGATGCATACTGTTGGTTAGTGGTAGTAACATTCATCCCAGCAAATTCTAGTGTGGATAGGCAAAGATAAATGCACATGAGAAGTTTTCTTTCCTAAGCAGTGTTAAAAATACCCTTTGCAATGTATATGAAACTCTATCAAGAATACCTATGTATTCTTGGTATGCATAGGTATTTTTGGGAGCAACCCCTGAGTTAGTCTGAAAAAAAAAATATTGATTTAACTGAGGTTATCTTAAAGTGATTTATTTATTCATTTATTTATTTATTTTTTGAGACAGAGTCTTGCTCTGTCACCCAGACTGGAGTGCAGAGGGAACAATCTTAGTTCCCTGCAGTCTCAGCCTCCTGGGCTCAAGTGATCCTACCATCTCAGCTTCCTGAGTAGCTGGACTATGAGTGCCCATTACCATGCCCAGCTAATTTTTTAAAAAAAATTTTTGTAGATGAAGCCTCTTAATATTGCCCAGACTGGTCTCAAACTCCTAGGCTCAAGCAATCCTCTTGCCTTGGCTTCCCAAAATATTGGGTTTACAGGGGTGAGCCACCACGCCCAGCTATCTTAAAGTGATTTAGATTAAGATTCTGCTACAAGGCAGTTTGGAGACTTCTGACAAAAATTAATTTCCATTGTTAAAAAATTAAGATGTATATATTTCCTGCAAATTAATGTGCACTGACAGTATTTAATTGCTCAACCTGTGAGATGATTTGTTTCGGATAAAATACTCTCCTTGGGTGAGCTTCCAGACAAGTGACAACAATGAATGGGGCTTCTAGGAGGAAGGCAGCTCTGAAAGGATTCTGGGGAAATGGGGTTTCAAAATGGGGGTGAGAATGAAGGCCCAGTTTTGAGTTGTGGCCATTTTTCTGAGACCTTATCTCCACCCCCACAATACATCACAAGAAGGAAGGGGGCAAGACACCAGCTGTCTCCCACATTTTCTGCCACGTCTCTACCTCTACCTTTGCAACAGCAGACAAATGGACCAAGCCTGCATTTGAGACATTAGTAGGATTTTTCTCTTTGGATTTCTGCTTTGCTCTCTTGTATACAAGAAGGATAAATAATGTTGGAACATAATAAAAATGCTTTCAGTCCCCTGAAGCTAAGAAAGCATTTTAATGTAGTGAGTGATGTTGCAAAACCTTTATCAAGAAACATGAAGAAAAAGCTTTTCAGATCTGGCTGCATACCAGATCTCTGTGTTAGAGACACCTCCCCAGAGATGGCCGGGGAGAGGCTTGATTGGAAGGTACTGCTTTCATGCCATCCAGAGCAGAGAGCTCAGGACACAGCGTCACCTGGCTTTTCACGGCCTGATCCCATTCCCTCTTAAGCCTCATCTCTTACCACAAATTTACCAGGATCTCCCAACCCCTGCACAAGCAGGCTAATAAAATTTCTGGTCTCCAAACACACTGTGCATCTCATGGCCTCTGTACATTGTCCATTTGGCTTCTTCTGCCTGGTATTCCTTTCTCTTTTCCATTTCTGATTTATATGTATGCTTCAAGACTACTTTCACCTTTTAAATGCTTTTAGATGTTGTCTCCTGGAGAAGTCATTCTCTGAACACACAGTCACAGAGTGATGCCCTCTTCTTGTGTGTTTTTTTTTTTTTTTTTTTTTTTTTTTTGATGGTTTTTTAATCTTTTAGCCCAGGTTGGAGTGCAATGGCGTGATCTCGGCTCACTACAACCTCTGCCTCATTGGTTCAAGAGATTCTCCTGCCTTAGCCTCCGAAGTAGCTGGGATTACAGGTTTGCACCACCACATCTGGCTAATTTTTGTATTTTTAGTAGAGGCAGGGTTTCATCATGTTGGCCAGGTTGGTCTCGAACTCCTGACCTCAGGTGATCTGCCTGCCTTGGCCTCCCAACGTGCTGGGATTACAGGCGTGAGCCGCCGTGCCTGGTGCCCTCTTCTAATATGTGCCCATAAGCACCTTGCTGACAAAATATGTTATATTCCTTTTTATACATCTCTCTTTACACTTAGCACCTTTTCCCTGGGTAGGACCAGAAGCAATCCATACAAACTAAGATAAGGTGGAGAAGTTTTACCTAAAAGTATACCTTAATGAGAAAAGATACAGATATAAGCTGGATCACCCAAGCCAAGTCTTCAGAAAATAGAAGTTGATTGTGATATGGCTTCGATGAGCGGAGGAACACCAGAGTCCTTAGTCTTGTGCTGAATTGTATAAAATGACACATGGACATACCTGGAGTGGTTTTAAGGAGGAGCAAGTTTAATAGGCAAGGAAGAAGGAAGGAGCTCCCCTGTACAAAGACAGAGGAAGGGGTGCTCCAAAGCCAGAGAGGAAACCAAGGGGCTGCTTGTATGAGGAGGCTGGAGCAGGGGGTGTCTGATTTGCATAGGGCTCAGGGGATTGGTTTGACCAGGCAAGCCATTCATGTAGCCTGCGGAAAAAATGGCCCTCCCACCCTAGCCTTTTAATATGCAAATACAGGGTCCCATGATGTTCTACACACATGGGGATATGTGGGAGCAGCCATGTTGCCAGACACGTGTAGGGGCATGGGCAAGAAGACGAGGGTGGGAATTGCCATGTTTTGGTGGACCCATTTTCTAACGGCTTTCATTTGCATATCAGACTCGCTGCCCAGCTCTTACAGAAGAAACAAGAAGTGTTTCTGGAGCTGCTTTAAAAGAAACAAAAACTTCCCAACGGACCCCTTTTCCTCTCTATATGCCTAAAATAATTTCTTAGTAACTCCTATAACAATTCCAGCCCAAGCTTCTGATTTCAGAAACCACACCTGGCATTCCAGAAGTCAGGTGGTCACAGTAGAGCTCTAGATGCTAGATGCTTTTTCCTCTACTGGTGATAGGAATGACATGTCCCCTTAGCCCCCAGTTATATGGAGGTGTCATTTTGCTCTTCTTTCATGTTTAAAGAAACTAACTTCCAACTCCCTGTTCATTGTAGGTTAGAAAACAGCCTTCAACCTCCACCCAATATTTCCAGGAATTCAGAGATTGGCTGTTACACTTTCTGAAATTAGTGTTAAAAGTTTGTCATGTAAGCTCCATTTTTACAATTAAATATCAAGTTCAGCTACTGTCAGTTCTCTTACCATGGTTGTTGTCAGGAGGTCAAACACGAACATGAAAAGAAGATGGGCTTTTGAAGTCAAAGTACTGAATCCAAGGCCAGGAAATTAGGTAGGATGTTGGCTCTCCAAACTGAATGAGAAGTCAAGAAATGAAATAAAAAAGGAGCAAAATGTTCATAGAATTGTACCTGTCCTATAATGTGGTTATGAAGATTAAATGAATTAATATACATGAAGTATTTAGAGCTGTGCTTGAGCATAGCATGCATTTGAGATGTATTATCCATTGACACTATCACAGTAGCAAGTGTGGGGCTGGGCACAGGAGAACTCATGGAAAAAAACATTATTAGAATACTGGAGATAATGGAGTTATATTTACTATTCCAGTATTTAAAGCTCAGCCCAAAGTACTATTGACGAAGTGACTCCCACGTAATGAGAATAATAAATACTAAAAAGAAAATGAGTTCAGAACATTCCTCCAAAAGAAAGCCAATTGCTTATTCAATTACTCTTAATTGCTTATTCAGTTTCTATAGATTATGAATGAAATCTACTTTTTCAAGCACAGTGCTGTTCTTGTGTTTGCACACATACATAACTATGTGCATTTGTATTTTGTTTTAGTTTTCTATTAACTGAAGGTAATGATAGGGATAGTAATGTTCCTTGAGTTAAAACTCTATTTCTTGATTAAGTGAAGAAAATTTATTCAAATTCTTAGCTCATAATTTGAAATACGGCGGAACTAGACACCTACCACCACAAATAACAGAAACAGGGGTGACTTTTAACATTGTTAAGAAAAGTCAGTGACTAGAGTCATTGTATTAATCCATTTTCACACTGCTGTAAAGATACTACCAGAGACTGGGCAATTTATGAAGAAAAGAGGTTTGACTGACAGTTCTGCATGGCTGGGGAGGCCTCAGGAAACTTACAATCATGGTGGAAAGCAAAAAGGAAGCAAGGCACATTTTACATGGCAGCAGGAGGGAGAGAGAGAGAGAGAGGGGACAAGAAAAACTGCTAAACACTTTTAAAGCATCAGATCTCAGTAAGAACTCACTCAATATCATGAGAACATCATGGAAAAAACCACCCCCATGATCCAGTCACCTCCCACCAGGTCCCTCCCTTAACAGGTGGGGATCACAATTCAGATTACAATTCAAGATAAGATTTGGATGGGGACATACAGCCAAACCATATCAGTCATCCATGTCCTAAACTGAATATAACATGGCACTTAAAGTTATCTGTTAATATAAAAAGTAATAACAATGACATAATTACATTTAGTGAAAATTGAGAAATTCTATTATGTCAAATTATGAAAACAACACCATTTTTAATCAAATGCATAAAATAAAAATAAGAAAGATTTTAAAAGAAAGAAGTTTGTTCCAAATCCTGTCACCTATGCAAAATAAGTTTTAACATTTTATTCTGGATTATTTATTTTCAGTCCTGACTTTAATTGTGTGTGTGTGTGTGTGTGTGTGTGTGTGTGTTTACACGTGCATGTGTGTGGGTGCTTATGAGTGTGTTTACTATGCACGATGAGATAAAATTTTGTATTATTTCAAATTCTGCTTTACTGTGGGCTGCTGAGCCATCATTCTCCATATCATTTTTCTTTGGGATGGAATTTACATGCATAAAGTGCACCCATCTTAAGCTTACATTTCATGAGTTTTGACAAATATATACATGAATGTAACCACTTCAATCTGTATCAAGACATTTTCATAAGAACAAAAATCCCATTGTGACTTCACTCAGTAAACTCCCCCATTCCCACTCTCCAACTCAGGCAACCACTGATCTGCTTTCTGCCAGAGGAGATTGTTTTAAGAGTTTCACATAAATGGATTCATATACTCATAGTCTTTTGTGTCTTGATTGTTTCTTTCAGCATAATCTTTGCCTATGTGCCAACAGTTCATTTCCTTTTTATAGATGTGTATAGTGTTCCATTGCATGATATACCACTATTTATGCATCCATGTACCTGTTGCTAGATCACTGGGTTGTTTCTAGTTTTAGGGTGTAATGACGACAGTGGTACAAACATTCACATGCACAAGTCTTTCCACTTTTTCCTTTATCTTTCATTTCTTTTGAATGATTTTCCAGGAGTAGAGTTGTTGAGTCATATGGCAAGTTTATGTGCAATTTTATAAGAAACCTCAAAAATATTTTCCAAATGTTGTGCTATTTTATGTTCCCTGGGAGTTCCAATTGCTCCATATCCTTGCCAACAGTTGGTATTATCTGTCTTTAATTTTAGCCATTCTAACTGGTATGTAATGACATTTTATTGTGGTTTGATTTTTTTATTTCCCTAATAGCTAATGATGTTGAACATTTTTCACATGCTTATTGGTAATTCTTACATCTTCAGTGAAGTGTCAAATCTTATATATATATATATATATATATATATATATATATATATATGTGTGTATATATATGTGTGTATATATATACACACATATATATACGCATATATATACATATATGTAAGATTCTCTTAACATGTGTATGTATACATATATATACATATATGATTCTTATATTAAGAGAATATACATATATATATTAAGAATGTATATATTCTCTCTGTGTATATGTGTGTGTGTATATATATATACACACACACACACATATATATACCTGTATAGCTTATGACTAAATATATACTATATATGTTAGATGTATGCATTTCAAATATTGTTCTCAGTTTGTGACTTGCCTTTTTATTCTGTTAACATTGTTAATTAAAGAGAAGAATATTTTAATTTTATTGTCTCATTTATCATTGTTTTACATTTATAGTTCATGCTTTTTGTGTCCTAAAAAATTTTGTCTACCCCAAAGCTTTAAAATATTTTACCATTGAGTATAATGGTAGCCGTGCTTGCTGATGTTCTTTATACGGGTATAGAAATCTCCTATTCCTAGTTTGTTCATAGTTTTCTTTTATTATAAATAAATATAAAACTTTGCCAGATGCTTTTATGAATCTATTGAGATGGTTGTACAGGTGATTACACTGATTAAATTTTGAATACTGATTCTACCCTGCATTCTTAGGATAAGACACACTTGGTCATGATGAATTATACTTTTATATAGTGCTGCATTTGATTTTCTGAAATTTTGTTAAGGTTTTTGCATTTATGTTCATGATGGATATTGATCATCTATGGTTTTCTTTCCTTGTTCAGTTCCTAGAATGAGATGGAAAGTGTTCTCTTCATCTCTATTTTCAGAGAAAAAAAAGTGTAAGGTCAGTATTATTTCTTTCCCTAAATATTTTGTATTACTCACCAGTAAAAAGTTTTAAATTACAAATCCAATATTTTTAGTAGAGGTAGAGCTATTAATATTATCCATTTCTTCTTGAATCTATTTTGATGATGTCTTTCAAACACAGTTTATTTCATCTGAGTTGTAAAATTTATAAATTGTTCACAATATATTCCCTTACTATATAGTAATATAGCAGAATATTTATTATATCCCCTTTTCCCATTTTGATGTTAGCGATTTGCTCTCTTTGTGTTTTTTTTCTTGATTAGTGTAGCTAAATGTTTAATCATTTTTAGTAATTTTTTCCCAAAGAACCAGATTTGGGTTTCACTGCTTCTTTATTGTTTGCCTTGTTTGCAATTTCATTAATTTCTGCTCTTATTTTTTTATATCCTCCTCAAGTCTTTCACTTACTGTGGGATTAATTTGTTCCTCTTTTCCTTTTTAAGATGAAAGCTAAAAAATTTTTTTCTTTCATAATATAAGCATATAAAACTACATATTTTCCTCTAAACGCTAATCTAACTGCATTCTACAATATATGATAAGCTGTGTTTTTATGACTCATAGATTATTGCAAAGTATGTTGTTTAATTTCCAAGTATTTGGGCATTTTCCAAATATCTTTCTGCTATTGATTTATAACCTAATTCCATTATGGTTAGGGAATGTTTTCTAT
Organism: Cacajao melanocephalus; assembly: GCA_963573385.1. Lineage (NCBI taxonomy): Eukaryota > Metazoa > Chordata > Mammalia > Primates > Pitheciidae > Cacajao > Cacajao melanocephalus. The sequence continues at coordinate 196,062 of CAUYLG010012185.1, read as the reverse complement.
ATAATTGAAATCCCTTTAAACGTGTTGAGATTTGTTTTATGGTTTAGCTTTTCTTGGGCAAATCGTGGAAAACCTTAACCTCAGAGATACTTCAGCATTATTACTAGGTCATGATCATTCCAGAATCTCCACGGAATGCCCCCAGATCATCCCCAAAGACTCTCAATATTCTCTGACCACAGCTGAAGCACCTTCCCACTCTGTATTATATCTGAAAATTGTTTTGCTTACAATTACCCTGGTATTCTTCAGCTCATTTGAGGGTTTTCTCCTATGCATACATGGTCTTGTGTTCAGCAAAGACTTAAAGGAATCCCTATGAAGATTTGTGACTTTCTTTTCCAGCATAGGCCCCTTCTTTCCAAACATGTTCGTCACAACCTCTAGGTTCATCACCCTCCCCAGATATTTGATGATGTCTATCTGCTCTACTGGGGTATTTCTGGTTTTTCTCTCTGGTACACATGATCTAGATATTCCTTCCCTAGAGAAAGCTAGAACACAATATTTTCCCTTTCTGTCAAAAATCCCAGTTCTGATGTGGATTCAGGGAGAGGAGCATCACACACTGGGGGCAATTGTGGGGGGTAGGGGTGGGACAACAGGGGTGGGGAGGGTGGGGAGGTGACGAGGGATACCGTGGGGAGAAATGCTGGATATAGTATACACCCAAAGGAAAAAAAAAAAAGAACCAGGATAATGCATTAGGCAATGACATTTCTTGTCATGCAGTTATTTTAAACACACCACACTGTCTTAATCCTGTGATTTTGCTTAGAAATATAATTCTCCGAAGAAAAAAAAATCCCAGTTCTGTATAACCTATTGTTTGGTATCTAAACATGCTTGTGATATGTTCACACACACGTACACACACACACACACACACACACACACACACACTCATAGTATAGTTTTCTTGTTGCTACCAGTACAGTGGGAGGTTAAAGCTAGTCCTTGTTATATTCTCCTGTTCGTAAAAGTAGAAAGCAGTTTATTTGTACCATGTGACAAAGTGTTTAGGTTTGTGCAAGCTGGGACTAATATAACATATCCCCAATGTCATCAGGAGTAAGGCTACTTCTGCATTTCTTCTGTGCTTCCTTAGAATGTGGCTTTCCTCCTGATGGCCATGATACAACTGCTATACCTCGAAGCACTGCAGCAGCATTGCGGAAAGAAAGAAATATGCTCCATATCGCTAATACTGTTAAAAGCTCTAGAACAGCTATGAAGTAAAATATGGAATATGTGAATCTTATTTTCATATATTTAGTTAGGTCCCAATATTTCATTATTTGTAAATTTCTTAAAAACTTGGATCCTTAAAATATCTTTTTCTAATCCAAGAAAATATCTTCTTCTTAGATCCTTAAAATATCCTGTAGAATTCTTGGTACATCCCTCCTCCAAATGGATTATTTTTTCATTGAAGGGATAAGGCATCCCCCAGATGTCATCAAGAAATTTAGATTACAACTTCTGAAAGGAGAATTTGATATAATTAACAGATATTATTTTGTTGACATATTATTTTTATTTTTCATTTTATTGCAGTACTTTTTGGGGAACAGGTGGTTTTTGGTTTCATGGATGAGTTCTTTAGTGGGGATTTCTGAGATGTTGGTGTGTCCATCACCTGAACAGTATACACTGTACCCAGTGTAGTCTTTTATCCCTCACCCACCTCCCATCCTTCTCCAATAAAAAGAAACAAATAAATGTTATCTTAATGCAAGTGAATGGTTCCTTACAGTTTTGTTTAAAAGTAGGACCCAAGGGATTCTTTTTCTTTCCACTTCTTTTTCTGCTCAATTTATTTTCTCTTTCAGTTTTTGACTCCATTATTTTCCTTTTAAAATGTTTCTTTCCTTTCTTCTTCTAGCTCTTCTTGATTTTTTCTGTCTCTTTCATCTTCCTTTTACTCTCTTCCTTTCTCTTTTCCGTCTTTCTCTCTTACTCCATATTCGTTTTCCTTTACTATATAACAGCATTATATGACATTTCTAGATATCATGGTCTTTAAACTAAAAACAATATTTTAAAATTTTAAAATTTCCTTTGCACTTTAATTTTGACATTAGTTAAATGAAAATATTAAGGCCCTTAAACATAAAATGTCTAAAAAAAAAACCTAAACTATTTTTTCATAAATGTTTCTTCTGATTTTAAAATATGTATTATGTTCATGAGAATGTAGCTATCAAGAATACCATGTGATTTTAATTTGATATTGATCTATATAATGTCAAAACTCGAAACAGATGACAGCATTATTGATATCCCACTTCAAAATGAAGGTGTGCGTATACTACAGCACACCTAGGTGTTCTTTGAAAGGTACCCCAGGGATTAATAACTTCATAAAACATGTTCTCTTTTGGAGCTTGGCTTTCTTAAATAAAATTTTACCATTATTCTCATGTCAAGAGAAGAAGATAGATTTTCTTTATGATAGCATTGAATTATTCATAACAAAGAGATGGGAGAAATCCAGGAGATATAAATTAGTGGAAGGTTACCAGCCAGGTTTGCCCAGGACTATCCCAATTTGAATATGAACATCCTACATCTAGAGATACTCCTTAGTCTTGGGCAATCTGGGGTGGTTTCCTCCTCATGACCACATTCTAAAGAGGCACAGGTCCATGCCCCTTGGAATCGCTCCATCTTAGACCAGCTAGGACAGGTGTCCCCAGCCTTCTAACACAGTTGTCCCCAGCCTTTTTGGCACCAGGGACCAGTTTCATGGCAGACTATTTTTCCACCCATGGGGGATGGGGGATGGTTTTGGGATGATCCAAATGCATTACATTTATGATGTATTTTATTTCTACTATTATCCATTGTAATATGTAATGAAATAAGTGTAGAACTCACCATAATGTAGAATCAGTGGGAGCCCTGAGCTTGTTTTCCTGCAGCTAGACAGTCTCATCTGAGGGTGACAGGAGACGGTGACAGATCATCAGGCATTAGATTCTCATAAGGAGCATGCAAGCTAGATCTTTTGCATGCACAGTTCACAATAGGGTTGATGCTCTCCTGAGATTCTAACACTGCTACTGGTCTGACAGGAGACATAGCTCAGGCATTAATGTAAGTGATGGAGCAGCTGTAGGTACAGATGAAGTATCCTTCACTCTTTCACCCGCCACTCACCTCCTGCTGTGCAGCCAGATTTCTAACAGGCCATGAACCAGTACTGGTTCATGGCCCAGGGGTTGGGGACCCCCACTCTAATGAGTGGGAAAAAGAGGTCTAGTGGGCCCAAAATGTATGTAATGCGTATGAGACCTATGTTGTTTAAGCATAGGTAAAATTCTGTGTTGAGTGTTTCACAGCTTTTTATCTCCTTTAATCATCACAATTACCTTATTATTATTATTCTCTTTTATAGTATTCATTCTTCGCCCCACAATAAATCCTCAAAAGAGAGCGCATTTACCTGAGCAGGGTTCACCTTCCCTGGTTCATCCTCACCAAACCTCCCTGGTAACATATCTAATGCTTTTAGGAGAAAGCAGCTCTTTCTCTTCTTGGCACCCCGAAGCTCTGATAACATAAACCTGGATCTGTCTTCAGCTCTTTGTTAAAGTTCTTTTAAAACACAAGAAAGGAAAGACGGGACAGAGTAAGACACTCAACTGGGTAGAGGAAAGGAAAGGACTAGAGAAGATGGAGAAAGAAGAAAGGAAACAAGAGAAAAGAAACATGAAACTGAATCCCTGAATTTCCTGAAGTCAGCGACATGTCTGGAATTCCAATCAGTCTCCTACTTGATGTTGTTATTACTGCTTCCAGCTAGATTGAGTTGGTTTTTTTCTGTTTTTATCTTAGAGATAAATATTTCCCAAACAATTCGCTATCTTTGGGGGGGAGGGTGGCAATACGAGGTCTGCATCCCAAATCTCTCATGTCTCATAAATAGAATTCAGAGGTATAGGAAACACTCTGGCACATACGTGAGCATGTGCTTAACATTTCAATTCTGTTAAATCCACAACAATAATAATAATTCATTATGGACATTAGAGGGGGCTGCTGTTAAGGTCTATGATGAGCCTAGCAAGAGACTTGGCTTTCAAAACTTCACCCCAGCCCTCCTTCGGGTTTGAGCCAAGCCGGCATGGTCTTTCTCTCCTATCTTCCTTTCCGTCTGAGTGGAGTTTTGGCAGAAGTGCTTCCAATTTGTTTGTTTTTGAGATTTGTTGTCTTGCCTCAGTAAGCGTTAAACAGAAGGAAACCTCTCTCTCAAGGTGAAAAATTACTTTTAAATTTTCCACTTAGGAAACTGCGTCTCGGTGCTTCCACTGGAGAATAGCATGAAGGCTAACCTCGGGGGCTCTGCAGGAAGCCAGGACAGCTATGGGCTGGGCCTGTCTGCAGGCAGACATCTCCCTTGTGTTTCTGCTACCTCTCCAACTTACCTCGTTTTTATCTTTTCTTTTTTTTCCTTCCCCCCTTGAAGGTCTAAATGACTTTGAAAGCCTTGCGATAAACAGATATCCACTGCAATGCCAATTTGCACAGTTCTTTCCTATTGATTTAGCTTGTAATTTATTTCTTTATTTCTGACACATTTCACTTACATTCCCAGGTAAGGGCGAAGTGCTGAAGCTAGAAAACCGTAATTAAATAATCGGATGTCTGGCAGGCCCAGGGAGGCTGTGAAGCTGCTATTTGTTTCTCTCTTCCTGTGTGGGTCATCCCTAAGCAGACAGAGATGGGAGTGGCAAGCGATGGGGAGGCAAAGTACTTTTCTTAGAGGCATGGGCAGGCTTTATTTCTGTAAATAATAATCAAAGCAGCTTTTCTTGCTGAATTATGGCAGTTCCTTCAAAGTGCCATGAAATGGTCTATTATTACTCCTTGCATGACCGCTTCCCTCAGCTGGGAACTGGGGAGAAACAGGCCCACTGTGTCATCCATAGCAAAGTCTTTAATGAGATGATGGGACATGCAAACTGCACACTGCGCAATATTTTTCTTCCCGACTCAATCTATGTTAAGTCGATAGCCTGCTGAAACCCGAGGTTTGGTGCATTTTTTCAATTTAGTTGCTGTCGATGTCTCTGAAAGTGCTGATTCCATCAAACCACCCCACTCCCACACAGATTTCGATAACTGGAGAGAGAGAAATTCCATTAGCAGGCGATGGTGCTTTAAACAAACAGCATGGCTTCCCTCTTCATCCACTTTACCTCTGATCGGCCTGTCTGCTCGTCAGGAATTATAACAATATGGGAAGCCACCTTCCCAAGGAAAGCTGTGAGAGGACCTTTATGTACTCATGAAACAGTGGGTGGAATAATTGATGGCAGTGGTTATTTATGAAGCAGATAAACTGTGTTATAAAAACAAAATACAAAAAAAATCCCCTAATAGACAAATAACAATGACAAAAAACCAAGGACAGAAGAGTGGGTTGCTGTGAGTAACAACAAGTCAGGGGTCTGCAAACTTTCCCTTTAAAGGGACAGATAAGCAAAGATTTAGCATTTGCAGGGTCAATTACATGTTCGTTACATATTCTTTTCTGTTGTTTTTGTTATTATTCTGGCTATTATTTTACAACCCTTATGCACATAAACCTTTGAAGGTCATTAAAAGGTCATTTTAAAAAGGCTGTGGCTCAGTTTGTCCTTCTCCAAATGATGTTTGGTATTAAGTTTCAGGGCAAGGTAAAAAGTGCTTATGTGTCATTGAGAAAGCTCCAGTTTTAGAGGGAGTCTGGTCTGAGCTAAAACTCAATGCTGAATGCTGCTGGTAGGATCATCTTGGATTAGTTTTTGACTTCTCTGAACTACATTTTTCTCATCTAATATATGCAGCTAACACCCACGTTAGTGGATGGCAATGAGTCTTAAAGGCAGTAACCGTGTATATGTGTCTGTGTGTGTTTTAGTTCAAACGTACAATCTTAATGCTGCTTACACTAGTAGACATTCAATAAATGCTGAAGGAATAAGGTGGATGTTAATAAAACATTACCTATGAGAGAAACTTGGGAAAAAATCATTACATACAAGTTCAGAAAATATGGACAATTAAAACAATAGGAGAAGAGAAGGCGTTGCTTAGGCTAAAGCAAAAAGAATGCATTTGTTTCAAGAAGTTACAGAAATAATGTCATAACAGTATCAGTATGACTGAATTCCCAGTGAGATAAAATGGTAGCCACAAAAGTCATTTGAATGTTGCCAGTCTTTCTGGTTTGATTCAACCTGACTTTTTAGAATGCTATGAGCAGAGGGAATTTTCCTAATTCCTGAAAAAATAAAAAGATGTAGAATAAATGGGAGTAAGAAAAGGATGAAGCTGGCTGGACATGTGAAAGGTAAACCAAGAGTCTACCCTTGGTCTAATATAATCACATGCACATACATACATACCAGAGTACAGTTATTTTATACACACACACACACACACACACACACACACACACACACACACACATTTAAAAGTAACTTGTAAATTACTTTTTGGTCTTCTCTATTGGAAGGTGACTGCTTTGAGGTCAGAAGTGTCTGTATCACTGTAACATCATATACACGTAACAAGTACTCAGTTAATGCTTAAGGAATTAAAAGATGGTGGCACTTTTATTTCATCCTGTTAAAAAAATGGATTTATGAAAAATATAGCAACTGAAGTTTCAGTTGACCTTATAGATGGTAAAACCGATTATATTAGAGAGTAAGGAGCAACAGAAACATCCTCTGTGATGACCAACATGGAAAAGAGAAATAGTGAAAGGACTGTGGTTATGTTTATATTAGTCACATTATTTTAAAGATGCTTACAGGCTGGGCATGGTGGCTCACACTTGTAATCCCTCCACTTGGGGATGCCGAAGTAAATGGATCACCTAAGGTTGGGAGTTCAAGACCAGCCTGGCCAAATGGTGAAATCCCATCTCTACTAAAACTATAAAAGTAGCCAGTTATGGTGGCATGCACCTATAATCCCAGCTACTTGGGAGATGGAGGCAGGAGAATTCCTTGAAACCAGGAGGTGAAGGTTGCAGTGAGCTGAGATTGCACCACTGCGCTACAGCCTGAGTGACAGAGTGAGACTCCATATCGAAAAATAAAAAATAATTTAAAAATAAAGATGCTGACAAAGCTCTGTATATTTCTGAAAGCACCAGAAATATAAACAGCTTTCTGACTTGATGACATGCACAAAAGCCTTATTAATAGTAAATCTATTTGTTTGGGTATGGTAGAAAGAATATGGAATTTATAGCTCCTAATATGTGTTTCATCCTCTAGCGCTAAGATAAAGCAATTCTGAGAAAATATTTATTGTAGAATCTAGGTGATACACACATAAAATTCACTGTGCAATTCTTTTTAACTTTGTCATGCAGTTTACATTTTTCTAGTTAAATCTGTTAAACAAACTTTATCCTCTACTTTTAACCATGTGTAATGTTTTCTCCAAAACTTATCACTTACAAAATGGAATAACGAGACTTATCTGGCAGGCTCCTCGTGAGGATCAGTCTAAACATTTCACCTTCAAGTGTTTGTAAAGGAAAAATCACTGTGCAAATGCCGTTCACAAAATCTGCCCTTAGGCAAATCATTTATATTAACTCTACTTTGTAATAGAGAATGTGTACACTTAACAGTACGAAAAGGATCTTCTTTTATATTAACTGTATTTTTTAATAGAAAATGTAAAAACTTGACAGCACAAAAAGGTTGAGAGTAAAGAGAAATTCTCCCTCTCCCTCCAGACCCCCACCATCTCCCTTCCTAGGGGTGATCACAGTCTCCCCAAATAGTGGTATAGTAAACATCTCCTGCATCTGTAGTGATGTCTCTTTTCATTTCTCATATTATGTACTTGTAATGTGCTTTTTTCTTTCTTCTTAATCAGTTTTGGACAAATTTTGTCAATTTTATTAGTCTTTCTTAAAAAAATTAATTTTTGACTTTGTGATCTTCTTTACTGTAATTTTAATTTCTATTTCTCTAAATTCTGCTTTTATCTTTATTATCTCCTGTTTTTATATCTTCTTTGGGCTTATTCTGTGGTGCACAGTGCATTTTATATATATATATTATATATATATTTATTTTATATATATATATATACACACACACACATGCCTGCATATATAGGTTTAGAAGTAATTTTTAAAATTTCTTAATCTGTATTTATTTTAACCAAGTTTAGTAATAGATTTATACTTTAATTACATTGTACTTTGAAAGAGGTGGTATGTATACCACCCATTATTTGAAATTTAGTAATTCTCACTTCATGTCCAGTGCATAATGACTTATATTGTACCTGCTTCCTGTGTGCCAGGGTAGAGTATGTATTCTCCAGTTGCTCTATATACATCATTAGATCAGAAGCCTCAACTAGGAACATGGGCATGATGGCATTTACTGTCTCAGATCTTCACCTAAGAATAAGACAAAGTTAAATTTAACGTCTTGATATATATCAATGGCTCCTAACATGGAGATGAGTGAAAAACAGATATGCAGTAAACGTTTGCTGTGATCTTTCTTTGGACACAGTTTTGATGACTTGATTACTTTTTGGTCTTCTCTGTTGGAAGGTAACTGCTTTGAGGTCTGAAGTATCTGTATGACTGTATCATCATATACACATGACAAGTACTCAATGAACTTTTATTTCTTCCTAATAAGAAAAAAATTGATTTATGAAAAAAGAGAGAGTGAAGCTTCAGTTGACTTTATGGTTAGTAAAATAAGTTATATTAGAATGATTCTAAAATTCTTTTTTACTAAATTTCTTTACATATAGAAATCAATGACCCACTCTCAGATTTGATATATGTGAGAACTCCCTGGTATTTTTGTAAGTGGAAAAGATCCTGCTCGGAAGACCGGATATACTCTGGATGTGTCTCTAAACTGTGCCAATAGTTTTTCTTTTCTTTTTTTTTTTTTGAGATGGAGTCTCGCCCTGTCACCCAGGCTGAAGTGCAATGGTGCTATCTTGGCTCACTGCAACCTCCACCTCCTGGGTTCAAGTGATTCTCCTGCCTCAGCCTCCCAAGTAGCTGGGATTACAGGCATGCGCCACCATGCCCGGCTAATTTTTTTTATGTTTAGTAGACATGGGATTTCACCATGTCGGCCAGGCTGATCTCGAACTCCTGACCTTGTGATCCACCTGCCTCGGCCTCCCAAAGTGCGGGGATTACAGACATGAACCACCACGCCCAGCCTGGTTCTGCCAATACTATTTCTAGAGATGGGGACAGGGAGACATTTTAGGTCTTCAGCAGAATAGAATAAAGCATTTTACTATCCAGTGATTGTTAAATGTCTTAACCTACTGATTAATAAATCAGTTTATCAGATTAAATAAGAGTAGGAAGTCTCTGAGATCTGAAAACCTTATGGCACCCATATATCTCCCTGCCCACTCAGCTGTTGTCACATCCGAGGGTAAACCCAGCCATGAAACCTCATCCTTCTGCAGCTCAGAGCTATTGCAGTAAGAATAGTGACGGATGGAAGGAAACCCATGTGTTCTGGATGTATCTGTGCTATGGAGGAAAAGAATACAGGATTTGGAGTGAGATCACTCCTAGTTTTTCATGTTTCTCATGTGAAATGTTTCAGTATAATAAGGATAATTGTCTGGGTGCTGTGGCTCATGCCTGTAATACCAGTGCTTTGGGAGGCCAGACTGGAAAGACTGCTTGAGGCTAGAAGTTTAAGAAAAATCTGCACAACATAGAAAGACTCCATCTCTACAAAATATATATATATATATAAAACTATTAGGCAGGAGTGTTGGTGCACACCTGTAGTGTCAGCACACCTCAAGTGGGAGGGTAACTTGAGCCCAGAAATTTGAGGCTGCCGTGAGCTATGATCACATCACTGCCACTGAATTTCAGCCTAGGCAAGAGAGCAAGACCCTGGCTCAAGAAAAAAAAAAAAAAGATAATAGCAGAAATATACAGTGTTACATATATCGACTTATTTATTCCTACTAATAACCTCATGAAGCAAGTACTGTCATTTGTCCTAGTTGGCATGTGAAATAAATGAACACAGAGATGTCGAGTGATTTGCCAGTGAATATCGCAGGTATTGAATAAACTTTAGCGATTGTCACTACAATTGTAACACTCCGATACAACATCCCTGATGAAGAGGCATCTTTCTGATATTTGGTGGGTAAGGTGAGCAGGGGAGACTCTGTCCATGGTGTGCAAATAGTTCTGTAGCTGAAGATGCTATCTTCAACAGCAGAGTTACCCCAAAGTAGAACAGGTGATATTTCGTGGCTGAGTGACTCCTCTTTATTTTACTGGTTGTCTTGGGTAGTGTGCATGGTTCCTCTCTCCTTACAAGGCAACGTGCTCACAGACTCGTTGACTGGAAGGGGACTTAGGGATTGGCAAACACGGGGTCTTAAATTGTGGCTGACCAGTGCCCAACTTAGTATAGATGCAGATTCTCTCCAATGTTGGAGAATATAAGGGTCTCTGCAGGGGAGAAGCAGACAAAAATCATGGCTCTATTATAACCCAAATCTCATTTAAAATATGCACCAATTGAGGCCCAAGTGGGGGAAGTTGTTTGCTCAAGGTCGTTTACCTTACACTGGCTGACACCAGATTTGGGCCTGACACCTGATGAAAGCCGAATTTATGCTTGAAGTAGAAATCCTCATTTCACCCTTCCATTTCAATGGTGCATCCCAATAAATTATGAATTTAAAACTTCTAGAGATAAAAGCCTCAGTAAAAGTAGTTGCTGCTAACTTTGCTTCCTAACTAACCGCTGTTACATCCAGGTTTGTTTTTAAATATTTAGAAGTACAAAAAAAGAGAGAGAGAAGGTTTGTTCGGTGTAAAATATCTTCAAAAGGAACGTTGAGAAGACCATTGGGTGAGAAAAAGGAATTAGAGAAAGCCAAATGCCAGGGAAAAAAGCAAGTGATGAAGACCCATATAGGAACTGAAATTATTTTCACACTTATTTATAAGCCATGAGGTGTATAAGCGCCAGGCAGCCAGTAAAACACAACAAAAAAGTCATATGGCATAAAATTGTGTGGCAGAGGGGACTTTTCTGTGCTGATTTTGTGTTGTACAAGATGAGATATAAAAATGAGAAACAGGCCAGGCACAGTGGCTCACGCTGTTATCCCAGCACTTTGAGAGGCCGAGGTGAGTGGATCACCTGAGGCCAGGAGTTCAAGACTAGCCTGGCCAACATAGTGAAGCCCTGTCTCTACTGAAAATACAAAAAATTAGCCAGGCATGGTGGCATTTGCCTGTAATCTCAGCTACTCGAGAGTCTGAGGAAGGAGAATCACTTCAACCTGGGGGGTGGGATGTTTCAGTGAGACGAGAGCGTGCCACTGCACTCCAGCCTAGGCAACAGAGCATGACTCCATCTCATAAATAAATAAATAGATGTAGTAAATAGCACAGGGTCATGTTTGGTTGAAAGATATATATATATATATCCACACACACACACACACACACACACACACACAGATATATATATGTGTATATACAAATATATTTACAGATATATATACAAATAAATATATACAAATACAAATGAAAGATATATATATTTATTTGTGGATATATATATTTATATATATATCCACAAATAAAACTCAAATGCTAAAAAAGAAGCAAATTTTTTAAAGAAGAAAGAAAGATATATAGAAGTGAGTTAGAACCCACAGTTGCTAGGTATCATTTTAAGAAAGATAGGAAAAGTGTGGGTGAGGGAACCCACTTCCCTATTGCTCCCTGACTCGAGATGAAAATGTGTTTATCAAAAGCCAAGTACTTTGACAACGATGAAGTTTAGTTGCCAAGACGTTTAATAGGTTTTGAGATGTCATATTGATTTGAACCTTGCTCTAAATGGCACATTATGTTATTAGAAGAGGAAATTAAAAATCAAAACATGGGCAAAGTATTTAAGAGCAATCCTTTTGCATAAAAATGCTGAGAAGAGTGTATTGCAGGACATTTTATTGCTTTTTTGGTTATCCACTGCCAGCCTACTGAGGAGATACAGCCATGTTTAATGGAAGCCTTTCACCTAGTTGAGGGTTACACACCTAATTGCTTAAATATCCATGTGTGGGGATTTGGGGCTGTGTACAACTCAACTCCATAGTATAAGCTGTTATGCAGTCATAGAATGGTGGAGAAAAGGGATTTTGGAGTCAGAGAGAACTCAGCTTAATTTCTGAGTCTAGAGTCAAGCAAGTTTTTTAAATCTTTCTCATCCATAAAATGGAACAAATATCAAGATCCTTGCAGAATTGTTTGAATATATGTCATTTTAAACATCTATCACTCCTATCAAACGTTGAGTCCATAACTGGCAGCTACTAGTATTGTCAGTAATGTTGAACAGTATCATGAAACATAGTATATGCTTACAGAGGTGTTTCTTATCCAGATTCTTCTTGTACTATTGATTAATTCTATTTTGTAACATGACTCAACAGATGTAAACTCACACATATCAGCTTTCTTCACCCCTGCTGGATCCCCTTGAACCTTTGCCTCAGCCTCCTGTTGGGAGAGTCATCTCTTCTGGCAGAGGCACACTTCTTATTCTTCTTCTTGACTTCCAGTCTAGGGCTGATACGGCAGAGCTTGATGTGCACGACAGAGTTGATGGCTATGTTGGGTGTCCCTTTCAGTAAACTCATATTGACTATTAAGTAGCTGGGCCTTTGAAGACTAAGATAAATCTTGAAGATGAGACTGCTACTGCTATAGATAGAAACACATCAAGGGATAGCCTTGGGCACAGGGGCTCAATGTTCAGTGAAGAGCAGGATCTTTATTTTGATGTCTCATAGGAAATGCACTTGGCCCCAGATGTTTATACACTAGATTCCATGTATTGAGAATAAATAAGGGGCTGAACTGAACTGCTCCACCTCTGTTCCCTCCAGTCCTAAGATCCTACGGTTTTCTGACCACTGAAAAATCCTGCAGAGGAGGTCCGAGGCATTCATGAATATGTCACAAAACTTTCACAAATCTCTGCATGCGTGGCTATCCCTATTCGATGGATTGATCCTCCATGATCCATGACATGCTTTGACTTCCTCATCTTCTACACACTTTTAATAACGGCCTTGGCAATTTGCTTGGTTTTGTGGACTCTACTAAAGGAAGACGCAAAGCCTGCATCCTGTGTTCGGCAGAGCCAGAGAGAGAGAGAGAGGAAACAGAGTTACAGGGGATTCACTCAGTTTCTACATGACTCACTTTTCCTTCTCACATTCTGTGTTCTTTCAGTCTCGGCAAGGAGGCTAATAGATGAATAGACGTGTCAGTGGAGTTTAGAGATCTTGGGAGAGTTGAAAGTGAAACTATGAAGTCGATGTATGTCAGAATACTCTTTACCATCAAGACACATAACTGAATTTTTCCTCTACACTATTCTCCAGTCTTCAACAAGGCTCTGAAAGCCACAGGCTATAAAAATTGACTATGACAAACAAAAGCCAAAACACCTATGTCCAAAGCCATTCATGACATCATTATTTGCAGTATTAAAAGACTAGAGGCAAACAACCCAAATTTCCATCAGGGAGAACTCATTGAATTATCCATGTAAATCCACACAAGGAGTCCTATGCTGCTATAAAAAATTACATGGCACCATATAGAGACTTTTATATGAGAAACATCTCTATATGGTGCCATGTAATTATCTCTAGAATATATTGTTAACTAAAAAGAGGTAAGCAAATAGTTGTGAAGGGAAATTTCATTTAGAAGTATTCCAGTGAATGGAGAAGGAATAATTGAATAAAACTATTGTAATTTTAAAATTTTGATTAATTAGTAAATTTAGTCAATAATCATAAAAGGCTGATTATCACAAAACAAGAGAATCAGACCCATGTGCCTTTGGTATAAGTACACAATGCCATCTAAGTTGTATGACTGAGTGGGTCAATCAATGTGATTTTGGTGGCTCCAAATTCATTGAATCTAATATCAACAAACTTCTAAGCCTACATGTAAATTTATAAGAAACGCAGGAGACAGGAACAGGTTAAAACATCCTAACTGGATGTAATCAGCAAAATCCAGACTATAGAAAATTCTACATGACAAATGATCTAGTTTATTAAAAAATAAAAATAGAAATGACAGAAGAGGATTTTTTGCTCAAAGGGGATATTTGAAATTATGAATTGTCGATTTTTAGGTGTGAAAATGGAATGTGGTTATTACTCAGGGAGGTTATGTTTTAGTGATGCATGCTGAAACATTTACAGATTAAGTGATGTCCCAGCATTTGCAACAAAATCTAGAGAATGGGGAATTGGTGATGGTATAGAAGAACAAGATTCGCTGTGTATTGATGATTTGTTGTTTCAGTAATAGGTAAATCAAGTTCATTATATTATTTTCCTTGTGTATATTTTTGAAATTTTCTGTAACCGTTCTTGCAGAAAAATCCTTGTTTTCTTGATTTCAAGGATCAAATCAGATCCATAAATACTATGAGTAGAAATGTATCTTAGATATATAGAAAGATTTTTAAGCAACATGTCTGTTCATTATTAATAATTAATAATTTTTTCGAGATAGGGTCTCGCTATGTCTCAGGCTGAAGTGCAATCATAGCTCACTGCAGCCTCGACATGCTGGGCTTAAGTGATCTTCCCACCTCACCCCCACAAGTAGCTAGGACTACAGGTATACACCACCATACCCAGCTAATTTTCATCATATGTTTTGTGTAGAGACGGTCTCACTGTATTGCCCAGGTTGGTCTAGAACTCCTGAACTCAAGCAGTCTTCCTGCCTCGGCCTCCCAAAGTGCGGGGATTACAGGTGTGAGCCACTGTGCCCAGCCTAATTATTTTTTATTCTAGTGACTACACTATACCATTCAAGGTCCTAAGCATTTTATCTATTTTTACTGATTTAATTTCCCCAGTAACCCTGGGGTAGGTATTATGATAATCCTCATGTTAAAGATAAGGTCACTGAGGCATAGAAGCTTTGTAAGCTGTTAAAGGTCACACAGCTCATAAGGGCTGTCCCAGGAAAGCAATGGTGGCAGCCCAGCTCCATAACTCATATTCTCAATCACTAATTGAAATGTTTGGATATGTATCATGAAAATGAACAGCAAAACATGAAAGTCAGCATCAATGACAGCTAACCTTTATACTGAGCACTATTCTGTCACATGCACTATACTAGTTCCTATCTATTGTCTTTAATTCAAGACAATCCTATAAGGCAGTCTTATTGTTTTTATTTTACAGAAGAGAATGAGAAAACTCAGATAAAGTAGTAGATCATCCATAATCACTCAGACTCTGGCAGAGAGAGGATATTGTATTAATTATCTGTTGCTGAGCAATAACACTCAACAGCCATTAATTTAGCTCATTACTATGAGTCAGCTTAGGCTGAGTTCAGTGGTGTGGTTCTTCGGACCTTTGCTGGGCTTCCTCATGAGTCTGTTATGAGCTGCATTTAGCTTTTGTGGCTCTGCATGTGAGGGATGGCTGGCTGTTGGGTGGAGCACTTTGGTTCTCCTCCACAAGGTGTCATTCTCCAATAGGCTAGCTTGAGCTTGTTGCCACGGTGGTGGCACAGGTCTAAGACCAAGAGTGGACCCATGAAAAGCATCTCTTTTGCCACATTCTATTAGCCAAAAGCCAATCACAAGGCCAGCCCAGATGCAGGGAGTGAAGACTCAGACTCCATCTCCTGATGAGAGAATCTGAAAAGTAACATGGTAAGTAGAGTGGCTTTAGCAAAATGAAGAAAAATGGGGCCATTTTTGCAATGAAGCTACCAAAAGTACAAACTCAGCTTTGAGTAATTTGAGAGAGATTGCATATCTTTCCATTATTTTCATTTCTAATGCAGATTTAGCTTACTTTTTATCAACTTGGTCTGAGCTTAATTTGAATCAGAATTCTCCATCCTGCTAAAGTTGAAGTGCTGAGCCAGTGCATACTAGGGCAAGATACCAAAGGTTTGCTGCTGTGACTTGCCAGAGGATAGGATTACACCATAGGACAGCAGAAGACTGGATGTCATGGGAAGGAAGAGCATTCGCCAAAAGTCTCGGTTACCAGGTAATGAAAGATTCCTACAAGTAACAGCGACCATGAAGCCATAATAGAATTTCAATGAGATAAATTCCACTCTCTGTCCAAGTTTAGCCACTCAGGGAAGAAACAATTACCTTGTGAAAATGGAGCATTCTCCTTATATTATCCCTTCATTAAAATATTCAAATGAAGGTAACAACACCGTTTAAGCTCATTTATAAAGAAAAATAACATTAATGCATTTAATGCTAATGCTTTTACCTCAGAGCGCTTTTCAGAGATGTTAAAATGTGAAGTTTATAAAATGTTCAATGATGTTGAACTTGAAATGCAACCTAATGCTTGAATTGCTACATTTAACATTAAAAACATGTTATTAATCTTCAATTTAGGGGAGAATAATTTTCGCTCACTGTGTAGGAAAAAAAAGTCCAGTTATGGGATTTCATTCAGATCAAATTTGCTTTAATTGCAATTCTATTAAATTAGAAATAAACGTTTTATCCTGATATGATTCTTTGATGTCTTTAGTTTTAATGCTAATAAAAAGCATTTTCACCACAGGTGTAGCTGCATTATATACAATAATTAGTGCTTAAATTAAAGATGTGTCAAGCTACCCAAAAGTAATTTTAAAAACTAATGCAAAAGAAGTAAAACAGGTGAAATTTGGGGGGTATTTTCATTTCCCACACCTTTGCCAACATCAGTGTATCATTATTTCATTTTATTTTATTTTAATAACAATAATACGATTAAGAATAATACCTCCAAGCCATGGTTAAATGAAGTAGTGTAAAGCAATCGAGTGAAACAATTTGTAGACCAAAAAAAGGCATTGTAGAGGAATATCTAATAAAATGAAAATATGTAAACATCCATGTTAAGTAAAGAAAAGGCTGTAAATTGGTACTTACAGTATATTGTACTTGTAAAATATATATAGAAAAGTCTGGGAGGCAATGCAACCAAATGTTAATCAGTTATTAATATTTAAGTGGGGGATTATAGTGAATTTTTCTTCTAAAGTTTTGACTCTGTATTTTATAATCATCTTTTACAATTAGCAATATTATTTTCATTTAGGAGAAAGTCGTATGAAAGAACAAAATGTATTCAGCATGACTGAGCTTGTCATAATCAAAGACTGTGCCGTGTTTCTTTGTCAAACCTAAGTAGTGAGGTGAGTTCAGGCAGAAAACCAACTGGGAGATGAATGAATGAATGAATGAATGAATGAATGAATGAATTCGTGAATGGATATATGAATAATGATTGAATGAATTCTAGGAGTTGGAATTTAATATCTAGCTAACAACAAGGTAGCCCGGAATTATAGCTTTGCTTGTTTTTCCTGTGTAGCTCTCTCTTCAGGATCTAAATCTCTTTATTTTACATAGTAGAGGAAAGACAACTATTATGACCCAATAATGCTCTTCTCTGAAGTAAGCCAAATTTGGGGACAGACTAGAAAATGTAAACTCAGCCTCAACACCTTGGGTTAGAGATAAAAATGTTCCTCTGTTCGCACAAAAATGAATTGACCTAGATACGGCTTTTGGGTTTTTTTCTTTGCTAACCTTTGTTAAATATTTTATCAGTGTTCTCACCCACTGTGTGTCAGGAAAGAGACCATCTGCTGTTGGAGAGGCAAAGATGAATGAAGACATGTTTTCTGCCCTCGGGGTAGCTTGGAGTAGAGGAACAGGAATAGGCTTTGAAATCCAACATTCCTATGGAACAGTCCAAGTGCCACCAGTGATTGGCGGAGTGGTGAGTGACTTGTCCTCCTTAAACTCCAAGATCTCATCTGTAAAATGAAAAAAAGTAGTAACAGTCCATTAGGTTTTATAAAAATTAAACCAGATAATGTATAAATGAGCTGGCACATAGTAACTTCTCAAAAAAGGTAACCATACACATTTAAAAATATATGTATAATAAAACATGAAAAAAATGCAAACTAAGTATTTGTAACATACAATACACTTGATTTTGGTTCAGTTTAACTGATTTTCACATCTATCTGGTCCTGTCTTCCCTAATTTCTGGAGGAAAAAAAACACCTTCTGTGCTTATAGGATTTTGATGATATCAAGAGTAGTTACAATTGCTGGAGGTGAGATGTTGGTGCAGTTGTGATGGTATTACGCCAGAGACTCAGAAATTTCTCACTACTGCCATGCCAATAACCCACATTCTGTCTGAATCTTTAAAAAATTCCCTAATAGAGAAGGATATGTTAGTTACCTATTGCTGCATAACAAGTTATTTCCAAACTTAGAGGCTCAAAACAACACACACTTATTGGCTGACAGTTTCTGTGGGTCAGAAATCAGGGGCTAGCTAAGCTGGGTTCTCTTACTCAGTTCTTTTTTTTAAAATTTTTTATTTCTAAAGGTTTCTGGGGAACAGGTAGTATTTGGTTACATGAGTAAGTTCTTTGTGGTGATTTATGAGATTCTGGTGTACCCATCTCCTGAGCAGTATACACTGAACCCAATTTGTAGTCTTTTATCCCTCACTGCCTTGCCAGCTTTCCCCCTGAGACCCTAAAGTCCATTGTGTCATTCTTCTGCCTTTGCATCTTCATAGCTATTATTCTAAGCGAAGTAACTCAGGAATGGAAAACCAAACATCCTATGTTCTCACTCTTACTTCTGGCAGACAGCAATGAAAGCATTAGCCAGGGGCTGGGGTCTCCTCTCAAGGTTCAACTGGGGATGCATCCACTTTCAACTTGCTCACTCACTCAGAGTTCTTGGCAGGATTCAGATCCTTGCGGGTTGTGGGTGGCAGGCCATCTTCGGTTTCTTATCCTGTGGGCTCTGCGTAAGGCAGCCCACAACATGACAATTAGCCTTATCAGAGTGAGAGAAAGATAAAATGAGAGAGAGATGTCACACTGTTTTTGTAGCCTAATCTTAGAAGGGATATCCGTCATGTTGTTGTGTTTTGTGCAATAGAAGCAGGACAGGCGTGGTGGCTCACATCTGTAATCTTAGCACTTTGGGAAGCAAGGTGGATGCATTACTAAAGGTCAGGAGTTCATGACTAGCCTGGTCAACGTGGTGAAACCCTGTCTTTACTAAAAATACAAAAATTAGATGGGCATGGTGGGGCATGCCGGTAATTCCAGCTGCTCAAGAGGCTGAGGCATGAGAATTGCTTGAACCTAGGAGGCAGAGGTTGCAGTGAGCCAAGATTGTGCCACAGCATTCCAGCCTGGATGACAGAGCAATACTCCATCTCAAAAAAAAAAAAAAAAATAGAAGCCAATATTTAGGTCCAGGCTACTCTTGGGTGAGATGGGGTAGAGAGTGAAAGAGGATACTGCACAAGGACATAAATACTTGTAAGCAAATCATCACTAGGGGTGGGCCATCTTAAACAGCTGCCTTCTACAAAAGAGGCCCAAAGAATCCTCAGTCAATATTTGAGCCTATGCCTTAAAAGCCTTAGTGTTAAAACCTTAAGAAAAGTGTAGGTTGGATCCTGAGGTATAAACAGTGACTCTATATTCATCCCTGTGATGCCTCAGACATACTAAAGGAAAAAGAGGAGAGAAATAGGTCTCCATCATCCAGGATGACCTTGATAGGTCAACCCAACAACTACATGATCAGAAAAGGGTGGAAAAGTATGAAGAGCTAATCTTGACTCAGTATTCTCAGTGATCACAGAATGCAGGAAGATACACACACACACACACACACACACAGGCCACTTACTGTGGCCATTTCTATGTGCTACACAAGAATTCTATGAAGACATTGCTATTATCATCACCCCTGTCTTACAGATGAAGAAACTGATACAGTAGCAGATTGAGTTGTATGATCCAAGCTCACACTGCTAATAAATTATACAAGTGAGATCCAAACTGAGACCCTTTATTGATTGATATGGCATAAAAATTCCTTAAAACCCAGTAATTCTACCCAACATTCAGTAAACATGCTGAACTGTGACTCATAAAATTCATAGCTTTCAGAGAACTAAAAAATGAATAGACAGAGACAGAAGCACCTGGGGAAGAGGGAAGTACTGTCTATGTCTCCAACCTGCCACCACTGTTATTGCTCTTAAAATATTTGAGGACCATACAATGGGATTCTTTTGTTTTTCTTGCCTCATAATATCTTGCATAGTATGTAGGACACAGAAAGCTCAATATGTGACAATTCATTGATTACATCTTTTTTAAAACCTATATTGGCTAGAAGTTTAGACCTTGCAACCTTGCATGTCTCAGCTGGCAGTTGTGATGAGTATCAGCTTTGGTATCAGACACACCTGAGTTCAAATTCTGGAATTCCTACTTAATTTGTATGACCTTGACCTTTCCTACCAGGTTCTGAGAGTCCCCATCAGTAGAATGAGATAAGAATATCTTTTTGTGCAGTTGTCACGAGGGTTATATAAAATGGTGTGCCAAGTGTCTACAAACACACAAATGCTAGCTGGTTTTATTATGATCAGCTGTTATCCAGTTTCCAAACAGAATTTTGCTTTTACTTCAAACCCAACCTTTGAGGTGCGATCTTTAAAATGTCGCTATTCCCCCATTTTAAAAGGAACGACGGGCTGGCTGTGGTGACTTATGTCTATAATCCCAGCACTTTGAGATGCTGAGGTGGGAGGACGGCTTGAGGCAATCAGTTTAAGACTGCAGTGAGCTATGATCACTTCAGTATATTCAGTCTGGGCAACAAAGCATGACCTTGTCTCCAAAAATAATAAAAAAGGAAAACATAAAGGAAAAATAATATATTAGTCAAAGTAAGTGTATTAGTCCGTTTTCACGCTGCCGATAAACACATATTTGAGACTGGGCGATTTACAAAAGAAAGAGGTTTACTGGACCAGTTCCACATGGCTGGGGAGGCCTCACAATCATGGTGGAAAGCAAGGAGGAGCAAGTCACATGCTACGTGGATGGCTGCAGGCAAAGAGAGAGCATGTGTGGACAAATTCCCATTTTTAAAACCACCAGATCTCGTGAGAGCCATTCACTATCACGAGAAGTGCACGGGAACAAGACCGCCCCCCCATAATTAAATCATCCCCACCGGGTCCCTCCCACAATGCATGGGAATTATGGGAGGGACGAGATGGGATTTGGGTGGTGACACAGCCAAACCATATCAGTAAGTAAACATTAACTACTTTAATAACCTCCCTTACTCCAAATCTCAGTGCTTAATGCAACATTAAAAAAAAAAAAAAAAAAATTCCTGGCTGGGCACAGCAGCTTATGCATTTAATCCTAGCAATCTGGGAGGCTGAAGCGGGCGGATCACCTGAGGTCAGGAGTTCGAGACCAGCCTGGCCAACATGGTGAAGCCCCACTTCTACTAAAAATACAAAAATTTAGCTGGGCATGCTGGCACATGCCTGTAATCCCAGCTACTTGGGAAGCTGAGACAGGAGAATTGCTGGAACCCGGAAGGCGGAGTCTCCAGTGAGCCAAGATCATGCCACTGTACTCCAGCCTGGGCTACAGAGGGAGACTCCATCTAAAAAAAAAAAAAAAAAAAAAAATTCTGTGTATCAGAAACGGGTAGGAGGCTTTTCTGAGCAGCTCTCTGCCCCATAGCCTCATATATATATATATATATATATATGGGTTTATTATTAACTCCCACAATCATGAGGTCCCTTAGTAGACCATCTGCAGGCTTAAGAGTGAGGAAAGCCAGTCTGAGTTCCAAAACTAAAGAACTTGGAGTACGATGTTCGAGGGCAGGAACATCCAGCACAGGAGAAATATGTAGACTCGGAGGCTAGCCCAGTCTCTCCTTTTACATTTTTCTGCCTGCTTATCTTCGAGCCACACTGGCAGCTGTTTAGATGGTGCCCACCCAGATGGGGGGTGGGTCTGCCTTTCCTAGCCCACGGACTCAAATGTTAATCTCCTTTGGCAACACCCTCACAGACACATCCAGGATCAATACTTCCTATCTTTCAATCCAATCAAGTTGACACTTGGTAACCATCACACCTAGAAACCAAATAAAAATGGCATTGTCCCTAGCATCCTATACTGGGTGCCAGTTGAGTGGGTAGAAGTGATGAAAAAGTACAAAGGAATATTCCTTAATACTTAGACTGTGCAGACAGCCACATTTAGCATTTCTTTTTTTCATTCTTAGTATACGGTCTTATGACTATCATTTGAAATAGTCTAGCCTGTGTTATGATTTTCTTAATCCTGCCCCTCTCACTGCACAAATATTTCGGATTATTCTAATCCTCTTCCCTAGTATGTTACAACTTCATACGACAAACACTGATTATGTTGAAGTGCTTACCTTCAACTTAGGTCCGTTGCCAGGAAGTTATGAGCTGAATGCCAAAATCATCCAATGTAACTCTCATGCTTCCTTAAGCAAAGGAATATTCACAGTCCTAGAGACCAGCCTGACAGCTCTTACCCTAGGTTC
The DNA here is from genome assembly GCA_963573385.1 of Cacajao melanocephalus. Classification (NCBI taxonomy): domain Eukaryota; kingdom Metazoa; phylum Chordata; class Mammalia; order Primates; family Pitheciidae; genus Cacajao; species Cacajao melanocephalus. The sequence continues at coordinate 173,518 of CAUYLG010012185.1, read as the reverse complement.
ATTGCCTCTAAATTAGAAGGGGAGAGTTAGATATGTGCCTGAGTCAAATTAGACTTGACTTGGATTATATTTTCTCCCATGGAAGCAAACCGTCTATATTATAATGTTCAGCGGCCAGCATCAGGAAAGAATAGCCACAGTTTCAAATGATTGCATGGCTAAAAATCAAAGTATGATAATGCTTCCCAGCAAAACTCACCCTTTTTGGCAGTGTTGCTGTGCACAGAACGTAACTGCAGTCTGGATGGCATAGAATTGCAGAGAGAGTACAAATAAAATGCAGATTTGTTTCCATTTCATTCCATCCCAACAGCAGTTATTCATAACAGCTTAATGTGCAGCCACTGCATTTCCCAAATGCAATGTGCTGAGGGTTTTGTGCAGTTAAAATTGGTTTTATAGGCAAGGGAAATGCTACCAGCACTGCAAAATTGTTTCTATACTTTGGCTGTCATGGATTTAGCCCTCTAGAATGAGTATTCAGATGCTAGAATAGTGGTTGCCCTCATAATGCAAAATCCAAACTACCACAGTCAGGATTATGCTGGAAAACACACACACACACACACACACACACACACACACCCCAGCAGCAGCAGCAGCAGCTTATATAACACTATAAATTAAATATGAAGCCTCTTTGTGCTTTCAAAAATATCAGAGAGAATCAAAGGCTTGTACAAATTTCTTCTTACTCTGCTTGGAGACATCCTTGCCTTTATAAGCTTCTGTACCCGGAATCCTGATGCAATTCACATTCTCTTACATTCTTCACCATTTTCCACATGCAAATAGTTAATGGCAGTTTACCCAGATGGCTTTCAGCTGTGATGTACGGCACTTTAAGACAGACCTGTCCACCAAAAATCTAAACATCGTGGCTAGTCGTTCATCAGGAAAAGAAGGGGTGGGAGGCAAGACCACATTTTTTAATTTTTAACTTAGTGTGGCTTTTCAAAAGCAGTTCATGTTTGTGACTGCTGCAATTTATAGTGTTGGGAAAATGGGAGGATAGACAGGGAGACAAGTGGAGTCATTGCCAAGCAGCACTGAAGACTCACTGGCATGCAAAGAAGAAGAAAAAGATGAAGAAGAAGGAGAAGGAGAAGAAGAAAATATGTATATACACACACATATACATACATATACTGTTCTTCATGTATAAAGATTGTGTTCTGATCCACAGAGCTTGGCATTGGCTTTCTAGGATTGTAACCGGATTTGGTCTGATCCATTCTCACTAATCTGTATTCCCTTCAGATCAGTGGCCCATGTTTGCCTTTGGTTTGTTTCATAGTTTATTGTTCAGGGTGTAGGGTATGGCTGTATTTCACTGACATAGCCTCTGTCCTACAGAAAGCACTTTAGAATTCAACACTACTTTAAACTAAAATTTCCCAGTAAAAGCTCCACCCTATGATGGGTTAATAGGTGCAGCCAACCACCATGGCACACGTGTACCTATGTAACAAACCTGCACATCCTGCGCATATACTCCAGAACTTAAAAAGGAAAAAAGCTCCAGCCTAAATTAATTGTTGGACAGAGAACCTTTCACAAACAGTGCTCAATGCACCGCAACAGCAGTACCATGTGGACTCAGGAGACTGGGATGGAGATAGACGAGACCCGCCATCACCACAGTTTCACAAAGACATTCTTGCTCAAAGCAGCTCCATCCCCAGGGGCAGCTTCCCTGAAGTTCTCTGAGCAGGACGTTAAAGAGAGACGTGCACCATCAAGTAATTTTGATTCATTTTTGGGGAAGTGATAGCATTTAGTGAAATCCAGTAAATTGTCCCTTTCAACAGTAATAACATGTTCTGAGCTTTCCCCAACAGACGTCGTGTAATGGTACTATAAGAGGATTGCTATGGCAATTAAGTGATTGCATATTTTCGGGCAACGAAGGGCATCCACCGGGGCGCAAACCATTAGTAAAGTGGAAATGCTGTTGCAAGATTGGTTAGGATCTGGATCAGGAGTTGAGGACACGTGCCACCATCTATTTTATTTTTTTCAGGAAATTGGGGAGTGGGATTATAATATCGCTGGGCTCCACTACTCACACCGGGATTATACTGGGAAGAGTCCAATAGGTCTCTACATAGCAAACGATCATCATCTCCGTTAAAGCTTTTAACAAATACTAATCAGCACAGTGGTACTAGACAAAATGGATTATGAAATTTGCTTTCTAACGGCAGAAGGGCCGCGTAGAGGAGGATATTCAGTATCTTGCAGACATCAGTGATTCTTTCTCATTGCAGTGTTTATGGTTTCCATGCAGGAAAGTGACTTGGAATCTCATTGCGCCCCACCTCTCTCAACACACGTCAACTTCTTATGTGAGATTAATAAGGAAGAGAAAATGTTATTCCAGTTTCATAGCTGAGGATACTGACTTCTGATGACCAGTTACAGTCCAGTTTAGGTCTACGGAACTTTGCAGGACTTGGAGAGGTAGCATTTTGAGTTCAAAAATCTGGACAATCAGATCTTCTCCCCCAACCCCCGGCTTCCTGGAACCGGTGAATGTCTGTTCTTTTGGTGCTTCTGTTTTTATAGTTCTTTGGGGGTTTCGTTGATTTTGTTGTTTGAGATGGTATCGCCCTCTGTCGCCCAGTCTGGAGTGCAGTGGTGCGATCTCGGCTCATTGCAACCTCCACCTCCCAGGTTAGTGATTTTCCTGCCTCAGTCTCCCAAGTAGCTGGGATTACAGGCACCCCTCACCACACCATACTAAATTTTTTATTTTTGGTAGAGACGGGGTTTCACCGTGTTGGCCAGGCTGGTCTCGAACTCCTGACCTCAAACGTTCCTCCCACCTTGGCTTCCCAAAGTGCTGGGATTATAGGTGTGAGCCACCATGCCCCACCTGTTCTTCCTATTTCATTTCTAAACTGGCTTTACAAGCATTGATTAAAGCTGGATATAAGTACATGGGCCATTGCTATACATTGTTCTGTATTCTTTGCTATGTTTGAAATATTTCATGACCAATAATCAAAAAAATATATATAATTGTTTGAAGTGCGGGATAGTAACCTCAAAGTGTCTTCTGGGGGTATTAACTTGAGAATATGAATAGTATTATAACACTAAGAGTTCATTTCTGCATCTCCACTTTTGTTGTTATTGCTCATATTACAATTATCAGAAAAATGTTAGTAAGGGCAGCGGATATGTGATCTCTGCACTTGACTTGTTCCACTAAGGTGTAGTGCTGTCAGGATCACTAGAACCTTATAGGGAGGACTAAAGAAGGACACTTGCTATTGTAGTGCAAGGTAGGTCAGGGAAGAGGTCTTTGCCTATGGTATTCCTTCCAGACAGAACCCTCCTTCTCCATCATCAGCCACCTCCCCAAGGCATCAGTGCTTTTTCTCCAAAACAGTTCCGCAAGTTCTCAACTAGCTGGTAATGACTCAAGCATTGCTACTCAATGGTTATACCATGTTCCAGACTAAGCTGGGTCCTCTTTCATGTTCTTAACATGTCTTATACTTTTCTATTTTGTTGTGATAAAGCATCCACGATGTATAATGTACCATTTTGACCATTTTAAACTGAACAAATTCGGTGGCATTTAGTGCAACCATCACCACTACCTAGTGCTAGAATTTAACTGCCTCAAAAGGAAACCACATGCCTGTTCAGCATTCACTCCAGTCCCTGGAACCAGTAATCTGTTCTCTCTGTCTATGCATATGCCTATGCTAGATATTTCTATTTCAATAAAATCATACAATGTGCAGCCTTTTATGTCTTGCTTCTTTCACTTAGCACACTGTTTTCAAGGGTTATCTATGTTGTAGCATGTTTTAGTACATCATTCCTTCCAAAGGACACTAAAGAAAGGTGGAAGATAAGGCCAGGCATGGTGGCTTATGCCTGTAATTCCAGCACTTTGGGAGGCTGAGGCAGGAAGATCACTCGAGGTCAGGAATTCGAGGCCAGCCTGGCCAACATGGCAAAACCTCATCTCTACTAAAAATACAAAAAAAATAGCAGGGTGTGATGGCACATGCCTGTAATCCCATCTACTCAGGAGGCTGAGGCAGGGGAATTCCTTGAACCCAGGAGGTGGAGGTTGCAGTTGGCCGAGATGGTGCTACTGCATTCCAGCCTGGTTGACAGAGCAAGACTCCATCTTGAATAAAGATCAAAATAAATGAAAAAAAGAAACGGAGAAAATAATTTGCAGAATTAGAGAAACATTTGCAATGATATAACTGATGAAGAGTTAGCATCCACAATAGATAAAAAACCTTTTACAACTCAACAAAAAAGAAAAACAACTCAATTAAAAAATGTGCAGAGGATTTAGATAGAGATTTCCCCAAAGAAGACGTACAGATGTCCAAGAAACACATGAAAAGATGCTAGCGTCATTAGTCACTAAGGAAATACAGATCAAATCGCTTTTTAGACAGCTCATCACATCCTTTATTGATAGATTAATTTATTATTATTCTTTGACATCTGTACTGTCCACTGGGCTGAAATTTCCAAGAGATCAGGACTATGCCTTTTTTCATTTACGAGTATAATCTCAGTATCTGGCACAGTGTTTGACACATGATAAGTCTTTAATAAATATTTGTTGAATAAACAAAGAATGGTCAAGGAGAAACAAAATGCATTCAAGAGTCAGAAAACGGAAGAATGTCAATCCTTTCAAAGTGTTAACATTTCGCATAGAGTTGATGTGTCTCATGATCATATACAAAGGAAACAACTGTTTTTCTCTGACCTTCTCTCTTAGATCTCATCTCTAGACGGCAAGGCGTGGTGGTGATGTTACTTTTGCTGTTTTTAGTGGTAGCGCTTCGCCCCTTTGTTTATTGATTACTGTCAGTCAGGTGTTGCGCCGGGTGCTGAAGATATAACTAAGAATTAACAAAAGCATGGCTTACACCTCACATAAACCCTTTAGAACAGAATTCTCTCTCCCAGATTGCATATGAAGGAACTAAGGCCCGGAGAATTCTTAAAATAAGTGATGTGAGGACACTCGGATAGGAACCAAGCAGTCATACAGTCAATATTCATTAGCTCACTACCCTGCCTTCTTGGACTAGTTCTCCTTTGTCTCCAGATTCCGCACATCAAAGAGCTCAAGGAATGGGAGACATCAAAAGATACTTAATAATGAACAATTGAGGCCAGGTGTGGTTGCTCACACTTGTAATCCCAGCACTTTGGGAAGCCGAGGCGGGTGAATCACCTGAGGTCAGGAGTTCAAGACCAGCCTGGCTAACATGGTTGAAACCCTGTTTCTACTAAAACATATAAAAATTAGCTAGCATAGTGGCACTTGCCTGTAATCCCAGGCACTAGGGAGGCTGAGGCAGAAGAATCACTTAGAACCTGGAAGGTGGAGATTGCAGTGAGCCAAGATCAAGCCACTGCACTCCAGCCTGGGCAACAGAGCAAGACTCTGTCAAGAAAGAAAGAAAGAGAGAGAGAGAGAGAGAGAGGCAGAGAGAGAAAGAGAAAGAGAAAAGAAAAAGAAAGAGAGAGATAAAGAAAGAAAAGTTGACAGTTTAGAAGGAAGGAGGGAAGAAGAAATGAAGGAAAAGGATTGAAGGTTGGACTTGCATTGCTTCTTAGGACAAATAAAATAATCACAGCAGCTAACGTTATTGAGTTCTTACTGTGTTCCAAGCACTGTGCTAAGCCATCTGTCTCCTTGAATGTAAAGATCTGTAAAATGTAGCTACAATATAACTATTAGCATCGCTATTTAGAATAGGAGGAAACTGAGGCACAGAGAGGCTGACTAACTGGCTCAGGGCCACCTGGATGTCAATTAATACATAGAAGCAGGATTTGAACCCAGGAGTCCAGCATTCAGCGACTGTGACCCTAGCCACTAGGCCATAAGTGCTTCCGAAATCAAGTACAGCCCCAAAGTGAAGTTTAGATAAAAATATCATGGATTCCTCCTCCTTAATTCACATACCTTAGAGAGTAATGTTTTATAGAAACAGTGTTTACTGTTCCTAGTGTCCTTGGTACAATTTGCCAGCAGCACCTGTGGAGGCAGAGGCCACCCCTGTCCCAGAGAGCTGGCAGGGAGAAAACCCAGCTCATTCAGAATTCCCTACAGTCCCAATGAGAAGGAAGCAAAACATCATGCCTGTCCTCCACAGACTGCTCAGGCCGAGCTGTGAGCCCAAGAGGATGCTGTCAGTGGAGAGTGAACAATTTCAAGCACCGTGGAGATCCTTAAATGAGATGCTGCTGCCTAGGAGATCAGAAAGAACATAGAGCAAGAAAGGTAGATGCTAAGACAATTCTGTACCTAGATCAGAGACTGTCCCTGCTGAGTGTCACAAGCTGACACCCACCTCCAGGCTTTTGTTTTTGCCCTTGCTGGGGGTGGTGATGCTCTTTTCTCTTCCCCCAGGTCACGGCACGCTGCATGCAAGGCTGGTCCTTCTCATCCCCCAGACCTGCACAGAAATATCCCACCCTCCTAGAGGCCTGCCCATGCCATTAGATCAACAGTTCATCACTCAACGTCCCATTAACTTATTTTATGTTTTTCATAGCACTCAACATTATCTAACATTATCGGTTTTATTCTCTTGTTAATTTGTTCACTGGCTTACTCCTGCCCATGTAAACTCTGTGGTTGCAAGTAATTTTTTTATGGCTATTGCTGTAGACCTGCTACATAAAACCAGATTTGGTATTCTTGAAAAAAGGAAGAAGGAAGAGGGGAGGGAGGGAAGGAGGGAGAGAAGAAAGAAGAAAGGAAGGAAGGAAGGGAGGGAGGGAGGGAGGAAGGAAGGAAGGAAGTGAGTGAGTGAGTAGGGAGGGGAAAAGAAGGCAGGGGGAAGGGAGGGGGGAGGAAGTGAGGAAGCAGGGAGGAAGGAAGGAGGGAGGGAGAGGGGGAAAGAAGGCAGGGAGGAAGGAGATAGGGAGGGAGGGGGAAGAAGGGAGGGAGGGAGGGAGGGAGGAAGGGAGGGGGAAGGATGGAAGGAAGGAGAAAAGGAGGGAGGGAGATAGAGAGGGACGGAAGGAGGGGGAAAGAAGGGAGGGAAGGAAGAAGGAAGGAAGGAAGGAAGGAAGGAAGGGACGGAAGGAGGGGGAAAGAAGGGAGGGAAGGAAGAAGGAAGGAAGGAAGGAAGGAAGGAAGGAAGGAAGGAAGGAGAAGAAAAGAAGGGAGGGAGGGAGGGAACGAAGGAGTGAGGAAGGAAGGAAGGAGAGGGGAGGCAAGGCACCTTAGTGATCACCAGCTCCTCGCTGTTTGGAGGAGGAAATTGAGGCACTGAGACGTTAACTGGCATTCCAAAAGGCACACAGCAAGTGCATAGGAGAGCCAGGATTTTAGTTCATGTGTGGTTCAACAACTTGTACCTTTTTTTGTGCTCTCTTTCTGCCTTGATGGTTGCCATGCTCACGTGTGAAAGTTTCCTGAAATAACATTCATACTTTCTGCGTTGAAAGTGATCTAACCATTCCTTTGGCTTCTACCTGCCCTTGTTTTCTCAACTTGAGCCTTGTTTGTGTCCGTAGGTAGCTTTTTCTACAGGTGTTTGAAACTAACAGAAGAGAGATAAATCTTGCTCTAATCTATCCCATATCCCACACCCAAAACAGCCTTCGAGAAAAAACAAAATGAATAACTTGGGTTCTCATTCTACATACCATGAGTGCTCTCTGTAATTTGTTTCACAAATGTGTGCTGTTATTTTTAAAATGTAAAGTAAAAGCAGAAAAGTGATATCATTTTAGGATAGTTAACATCTAGACATCTCTCTCTTGAGTTTTTGCTTTATTCCAGACCCCCAAAACCTTCAAGTAAAAAAAAAAAAAAGCATCTCACTTTTGATAATTTTTAAGTACTCAGTAAAAACAAAACAAAGAAATACAAACAAACAAGAAAACTTAATTGAAGAAGAAACATGAAGCCCTCTTGATCTCTGTGAAAACACAGCTAATTATTAAGACAATTTCCAAAGAACTCAAAAGCTTGTATAAATGTCTTTTAACACTGGGAGAGTAAAAGTAAATATTTATTACATGTTAAACAAAATTAAGATATATTTGGCACCAAAGGAAAAAAGAGGAAGCTACTTCTGTATGCTGAAATCCCACTGCTACAAAGAGAAGCAGAGCCTTTTGAAAGGAAAACGTTTTAACCGTGTTTACAAGGGTCATTTCGATGTTTTTGAAACTCTGCTGCTAAATAATGCATGTTATTCAAGTGTAAAAATAAAGCAGCAAAGTACCCTCTTATTGACAAAAGCCTGGATGTCCAGGTGGAAGAGAAGGCTCAGCAAACTGAGGAGGTGTGATTCATTCCTTCCCAAGGGAGGCTGGTGAGCCTTGGGATCATGTGCAAGACCCATAGCTGCTGTCTGTCTCATCAGAAAATTGAACTGCAGGAGGGAGGGCTGGGGATGTAGGGCAGGAAGAGTGTGGGCTCAGAAGTGAGACAGTGTAGGATGAAATCCCAGCTCAGTCTTCTCCTTATGGGGCACATTTAAAAAATTGAGCTAACAGTTAAATAGGAACAGTTGCTGAGCTCTCAGAGACTTTAGAGAAGATTAAATTTAACAGTGTGTGTAAAGCACAGAGCCTGGCACATAGCAATCACTCAATAAATACAAACTATTATTATTATTTGTGGTAGAAGCAATAATATCAGCAGTATTGGCAAAAACAGCACTGCTCCCCCAAAACCTATGTGCTCCTCAATATTTCCCAGCTACCTTTGCAGTTAGGTCAAGGTCATGTGTCCCGTTCTAGCCAATGGGCTGCAGGCAGAAGTGAGGTTGGTCACTTTCAGATAGAGGCATTAGGAGTGGATGTGAATTTCTGAATCTCTCTTCTTTCCTGCTATGACCCCCTGGGAGCCATGCTGATATGGTGGCTTCATGAGATGGGATCCCACTCTCCATGAGTCTGGGTTCTGAGGAATTGTACAGAGAGGTGTCCACCTCCCTCCCCACTGACCATGTGGACGTACAGTGTGAGTGGGAAATACATGTTTGTGGTTAGGCTACTGTGACTCTGGGCTGATCTGTCACTGTGGCAGGTCTAGTATACCCTGTTTACTCTGACCCAGTGTGGTTTTTCTTACCATTGCTTCATCAAAGTAGATTTGTGGAGACCAGAAGCCTCATGGGGGTGTCCTAAAGCTGGTTTTCATAGAAAGACACATTTTTATCAATTGATACCTCATCTATCTATCTATCATCTATCTATCTATTACCTATTTGTCTATTCATATCTAATCTATGACCTATCTACCTATCACCTATCAATCATCTATTACCTGTCATCTATCACTGATCTATCATCTATTATTTATCACCTATCATGTATCTATCTTTCATCTATCATCTATTGTCATTCAGCTATCATTTAGCTATTACCTATTCTCTAACTAGACATCTATCATCTATCTTATCTATGTATCTATCTATGTATCTGTGTAGCTATCTATCTATCTATCTTCCATGCCTCTGCCTTTGTCAAAGATACTGACAATACATGGTAGTAATAACCCCTTTCTCATCTCCATTCCTTTCTGACTCTAGAACACCCTTGGCCTTCTCTCCTTTCACCCGGAGCATTTATCATTTGGTAGTACAGATGTCTGATTCTTTTCTGGAAACACCCTAAACAGGCTGTGGTCACTCTTTGTTCTCCACCGGTGTCCAACAAAGCACCCAAATACTTAATAGATTGTTGTAGTATGTATTCTCTCCCACCTCCTTTGTTTTGCTACCTTCTCTCACCAAACTTATTTTTGAAACAGAGTATCACTCTGTTGACCAGGCTGGCATGCTGTCGGCTCACTGCAATCTGCCTCCTGGGTTCAAGCAGTTCTCCTGCCTCAGCCTCCAGCGTAGCTGGGATTACAGACTTCCACCACCATGCCAGGCTAATTTTGTATTTTTAGTAGAGATGGGATTTTGCCATGTTGGCCAGGCTGGTCTTGAACTCCTGACCTCAGGTGATCCACCCACCCCAGCCTCCCAAAGAACTGAGTTACAGGCGTGAGCCACTGTGCCTGGACTCTTAATTTATGTTGGCTTATGGGTTTTATCAATCCTTGCAAACACCTTTAAACAATTTCTGTAACCAGAGGGGAATGTATACATTTCCTTCCAATTCATTTTTCCTACAACTACCTTTATTGGTTTTGTATTTATAAAATACCACTCTGCACCCCCGCAAACTTCCAAAGCTTCCATTTCTATGAGTCTTCTCACCTGCCAATCAAGGCCCCTTCCTTCTTATTTCTTTACAAACACTGCCATAATCAGACTGCTGTTCACATGACTTCCTCTTCTCCAAATGACTCCAGAAACCCTGAGTGTCTACATCATTGCTTTTATCCTGTCTCCCTTGTGGAATGTTTCTGGCCTCCTTTTTGACTTAAAAAATAATTATGACAAAATATGTTGGCTGGGTACGGTGGCTCATGCCTACACTTCTAGCGCTATGGGAGGGAGAGGTGGGAGGATTGCTTGGGCCTAGGGCTTCAAGACCAGCCTGGGCAACACAGTGAGACCCTGCCTCAAAAAAAAAAAAAGAATGATGTATTAGTCTGTTACTACTGATAAAGATATACCCAAGACTGGGTAAACTATAGAGAAAAAGAGGTTTAATAAACTCACAGTTCCGTGTGGCTGGGGAGGCCTCACAATCATGGCAGAGGGTGAAAGGCACATCTTACATGGCGGCAGGCAAGAGTGAATGAGAGACCCAAGTAAAAGGGGTTTCCCCTTGTGAAACCATGAGATCTCATGAGACTTATTCACTACCATGAGAACAGCATGGGGGAAACCACCCACGTGATTCAGTTATCTCCCACTAGGTCCCTCCCACAACACATGAGAATTATGGGAGCTACAATTCAAGATGAGATCTGGATGGAAACACAATCAAACCATACCAAATGACAAAATATGGATTAAATACTTACCCAGTGTCTGTTTTCCTTGAAGGAAGAGCAGATACAGGCAATGCAGGCTTAACTGGTTTTTGCAGTTTTCCCTAAGATTCCACTGACTTTGCCTCTGGCTTAAACAACAACAACAACAAAAACAGCTTTACTGAGATAGAATTCACAAACCACACGATTAACCACACAATTAAAGCATACATTTCAATGGTTTTTAGTATATTCATAGACTTGCACAGCTATCATCCCAATCAGTTTCAGAGCATTTTCAAATCCCCTCCCCTCAAATCCACACCCACTAGCAGTCACTCCCTCTTCCCTCTGCTCCCCACTCTCCCTAGAAACCAGGAATCTACTTTTCATCTCTATGGATTTGCCAATTCTGGGCATTTAATATAAATGAAGTCACATAATTTGTGGTCCTTTGCATCTTCTTTTTTTTAGCAAGATGGTTTCAAGATTTGTCCACATTGCAGCATGTGTTAACACTGCATTCGTTTTTTATGACGTCTTATTTATCCATTCATCAGTTGATGGATATTTGGGTTTATTTTCACTTTTTGGCTAGTGAATCTTAGAGACATCAATTGTGTAAGGGAATGGGGATGCCATGGGTTGAAAAACAACGTGAATCCTAGCAACTGAAAAGAGCTGATATTATCAGTCTAGGTTATTACCATCTGATATGATTTGGATCTTTGTCCCTACAAATCTCATATCGAATTGTAATCCCCAGTCTTGACAGTGAGGCCTGGTGGAAGGTGATTGGATCATGGGAGGAGGGTTCTCATGAATGGTTTAGCACCATTCCCTCAGTGCTGTTCCCGTGATAGTGAGTGATTGTAAGATCTGATTGTTTAAAAGTGTGTAGCACAGGCCAGGCGTTCGTGGCTCACTCCTGTAATCCCAGCACTTTGGGAGGCCGAATTGGGTGGATCAGTTGAGGTCAGGAGTTTAAGAACAGCCTGGCCAACATGGGGAAATCCTGTCTCTACTAAAAATCCAAAAATTATCCAGGTATGGTGTTGTGTGTCTGCAGTCCCAACTTGGGAGGCGGAGGCAGTTGAATCTCTTGAACCCGGGAGGCAGAGGCTGCACTGAACCGAGATTGTGTCACTGCACTCCAGCCTGGGAGACAGAGTGAGACTCATCTCACTTCCCCCCAGCCTGGGAGACCAAGCGAGACTCCACCTAACAACAAACAAACAAACAGAAAAGGGTGTGGCACCTCCCCACTCTCTCTCTTGCTCCTGCTCCAGCCATGTGAAGATACCTCTTTCAGCTTTGACTTCCACTGTGAGTCAAACCTCCCTGAGGCCTCCCCAGAAGCAAATACTGCCATGCATCCTGTACAGCCTGTGGAATTATGAGTCAATTAAATCTCTTATGAATTACCCTGTCTCAAGTATTTCTCTATTGCAATGCAGGAACAAACCAACGCATCTTCCTTCAGAACTCACAGCTCTTCTAAAGCCTCTTCCTGGGCACCTGGCCCTCAGAGGTCCCTTCTGCTTCCAATTCTGTCTTGCCACCACTCACCCTGGGTTCCTGCTATGCTTGTCTGTGTTGCTTAGACATGAAGGATGGTATTGGGTGTTCCAAATCTGTGGTACTCTAGGATGACACTCTGAGCTCTTACACACGAATGCAGTGGGATAGACAGAATCTTCTTCTTCTGAGAGAACCATCAACTAAATAATTATTGCCAGGCTGGTGGTGGTTTATGGAGACCCCGTTTCTTCTAGAGCATCGAGATCATTAAACACATGGAAACGGAATGAGATGTTTATCTGGTGAGCTTATTTGTCTATACATCCATAGAAACCCGCATTTCTCACTTTCTGTTTGCCACTATCACCCCACTTAGGAGTCTTTAAAATTTTTTTGCTTTTGGGGTAAAATACACATATGATTTCACCATTTTAACCATTTTAAAGTATACTATACAATGGCCTTAAGTGCATGCATGATATGGTGCAAACATCACCGTTATCTAATTCCAGAACATTTGTATCACCCCAAATGGAAATTCTTTACCCATTAGCACTCGCTCCTCATCCCCCTCCCATACCGTCTAATGCCTGGAAACCACTAATTTGCTTTCTATGTCCATGGAATCGCCTATTTTGAACGTTTCACAAAAATAGAATCAAATGATATGTGGTCTTTTGTGCCCAGCTTCTTCACTTAACATAATGTTTTCAGGGTTCACCCGTGTCATAGCCGGGATCAGAGCTTCATGGAAAGGCTGAATAATAGTCATTGTGTGGCTAGACTACATTTTGCTTATACTGTTATCTGTCAATGGACATTTGGGGTGTTTCCACCTTTTGGCTGTCATGAATAGTGAAGAGTGTTTTTATTAACTTTAATATCACAGGTGCATTGTGTATCTATTTGTGTACCGTGGCCCTTTGGAAGGTCACACACACCTTGTCATATTTGAGATTGTTTGTCTTCCCCTACCCCCAAAGCAATTTTTATTTCCTTGGGAGAAATATTGCCACCATTGAGAATGCATGATATAAACCCATTAAATGAATTCCAGTTTCAGAGTAATGACTCTATCTGACATACCACCATATCTTCAGAACCTAGTACAATTCCAGGTAGATGAAGTTCAGTACACTGTGTGTGAATAAATAAGAGGATGCATGAATGATCTGCTAAAAAGCTGTTTTGATTGAGTACCTATTAAGGGAAAAGTAAGTGCCCTTTTATTATGAATCAACCTGTGACAGAAATTGCGTTTGACACTTTAATTCTCAATACCACCTGTATAGAAGGAACAGTGCCTTGTTTGTGCAGAATAGTTCAGAGTGTAATAATAATAACAAGAATAATGATGATATCTCTTATTTATTGGGTACCATCTCAATGCTGTATGAAACAAGCATGGCCATTCTTTCATTTCATGCCCACAGGGACTCTTGATTGTAGGTACTGTTATGAATTCTCAGATGGGGGACTGAGGTTCAGAGAGGTTAACTCACATGGCTAAAGGCTGGCAAATAGTTTGAAGGTAAACTGGGATAGGAGTTCTGGTTCGTATGGAGAGAAAACCTGTGGTCTGATTCATATACTTTCCTGCTCCAATGTGCAGGGTGCACTGCATGAATTATTTTCATTATAGATGAGAAAACCAAAATCCAGGAAGATCAGTGGATTTGCCTAAATGCAGGGCATTTGCAGCAGAACTCCAGTCTGAAATCTTCCCTCTCTTATAACTAAGAGCAGCTTTTCCCTGGCAGCAGACATAAAAGTGAATTTGTGAAATGAACGTGTTGTGTACCCAGTGGCCACCAGGATGGTCTTCCTCCCATGGTCACTTGTCATTCCTAAGCTGAAACCCACCAGGTCTCCCCTTTCTGTACATGAGCATGTCTAAGCCTTGCATCTTAGACTTGGTCTGCACTCCCTCTGGCCTTTACTGTTCTCTCCAGGTCTACCTCTTATATTTGCACAGTCCACCTTTGGCTCAAGCCATTACCTGCCAGGTCACTAGTTATCCAGATCAGGTGTTTCTGGTAACCAAGATATCTGAGCCTACACACATGCTACTCCCTCGCCTGGAATCATCTCTCTGTTTTTGCCTAGAGAATAGCCATGCTTCAAGTGTTGTCAGCTTGGATGTCACCCCTCTGGGAAACCTTGGATGTCACTTTCTTCTGCTCTGGATTGGGTACGTTCCTATTCCACATGGGTGTCTCCTCAACTCTCAATTCCATCTTCATATGATAGCTCTCATGTGTCTGCAGAGCCTGGCATGAAGCAATTGAACAGCTCATTCTTGGTGGAAGAAAAAAGGATGACTGTTTGCTGCTCATGAGGCCAGCATTCACATTTGCAGCCAAGATAGGAGCAAACTCCTTCATTCTCATTCTAATGATAAAGATGGCAATGATTGGGCCAGGTGTGGTGGCTCACACCTATAATCCCAGCACTTGGGGAGGCCAAGGTGGGTGGATCACCTGAGGTCAGGGGTTCGAGACTACCCTGGCCAACATGGTGAAACCCTATCTCTACTAAAAATACAAAAAATAGCCGGGCATAGTGGCTCATTCCTGTAATCCCAGCTATTCAGGAGGCTAAGGTAGGAGAAATGCTTGAACCCATAAGGTAAAGGTTGTAGTACAGTGAGCTGAGATCGTGCCACTGTACTCCAGGCTGGGCAACAGAGTGAGACTCAGTCTCAAAAAAAAAAAATGGCAATGATGATTCTTCACTTACACACCACCTTTGATGTCACCAGTCTCTACAGTATAAACCCACTTAACCTTCAAACACTCTTATAAAGTGTATATTAATTTTTCTTTTTACACATGAGTGAAAGACTCAGAATTTTTTTTCCCGAACATGTTCACGGTCACCCAACTGGTGCATGAACATGGGCACTTAGTTCTCAAGTTTACCACTTAAGCACCGTCGGGGCTCAGAACACGACACCCGAAAGTCTGGCGCCTTGGTATCCTGTGTACTCTGAGCTGAAGGAGACTGCAAGGGACTCAGAAGCAAGGTCTTTCTGACTGTCTCTCCTCCTCCTGTCTCTCACCTCTTTTTCTCCCCAGAAGGGAGTCGTAGAAACCAGCATTCCTCCTCTCCAAGGTGAATCATAGCAACTACAGCTCCTCTTCCCCAGAGCAAGCCAATGAAACCGAGGAAGGTCACTCTGCGACTCTCTCTCTTCTCCCTTGAAAACCCTCTTCTGACACGCGTCGTGTCCTATGCTCAGAGGAAAGGAATGCCACACAGAGGCCGTGAAGAATCAGAGTGGACAGATCGTGCTGGGTGCCCCACTCAGTCAGTAGACCAGACATGTTTTATCCGATCACATTTCTACCCTGCTGCCAATTCCAAATCGAAGCATAAAGTGAGACAGTTTCCCCTGGGTCTTCGTTTCTGACAGTTCCCATGTCACATAAAACTGTGTTTAAAAAAAAAACTTGTTAGGATTTTCTACTGTTAACTTGTCTTACATTATAGGAGTGTCAGCGGTGATGACTGTGACGGGTGATTGAAAAGGCGTTACACCTGTGTGCCCACACACCACCTTGGTGTACTCCCCTTGAGTACCCCAGGCTAAAACGCCAGACACCACTGTGAACTGGATTTGTGTGTTCTGTGTGCCCCAGAGGTAGACGGGTCCCTAGATTTGCCCTTTCTATTGCTCTTTCTAGAATGATAATAGTTACAGCTAGGAGAACTGTTTATACATTTTATATATATAAACAATCTCTAAGTCCATATGTATATATTTTATGTATGTTTAAAGTGGTTGATTTTATAAATGGACTATATAAAACATATTTTATAACTATATAAATATATAAACATATTTATATATATTTGAGAGACAGGGTCTCACTCTACCCAGGCTGGAGTGCAGTGATGGGGTCATAGCTCACTGCAGCCTTAAATTCCTGGGCACAAGTGACCCATCCGCTTTAACCTTCTGAGTAGCTGGGACTACAGGCATGTACCACCATGCCCAGGTATTTTTAAAATTTCTTATAGAGATGAGGTCTTGTGAATTGCCCAGACTGGTCTTAAACTACTGGACTCAAGTGATCCTCCTGCCTTGGCATCCCAAAGTGCTGGAATTACAGGCATGAGCCATGTGCCCGACCCATTTACACATATTTTAAAGCACAGTTATTATTTTTCAATCTATTAAATTGATGTGGCTAAAATTGGAAATTGTTTACATGCAATCAAGGATTGAAAATATAACAGAAATATTTATTTTTTTGAGATAGAGTCACTCTGTCTCCTAGGCTGGAGTGCAGTGGCGCCATCTTGGCTCACTGCAACCTCCATTTCCCAGGTTCAAGCAATTCTTCTGCCTCAGCCTCCCGAGTAGCTGGGATTAGGCTAATTTTTGTATTTTTGATAGAGACAGGGTTTCACCATATTGGCCAGGCTGATGTCAAACTCCTGACCCCAGGTGATCCGCCCATCTTGGCCTCCCAAAGTGCTGGGATTACAGGCATGAGCCGCCATACCCAGCCTAGAAATGAAACATTTTAAACTAAGGTTATTTTCTTAAATTCTGTTTCAGAATATGAAATACCTGCATGTTCACTGTAGAATATGTACATAAAAAACAGTGTAGAAAATTTGGAAAACCGAGGACAAATCAAAACAAAAAACCTCATCTTTACTCCCACCACCCAGGGGAAAAAAGTCTGCTGTTTTCATAATTTCCTATTTGTTGTAATTTCATTGAAAGTGAAATTAGGACAATAGCATGGGGATTAAAGGCCTTGATGCTGGAATCGAACAGGCCTGAATTTGCTACTCAGCTCTGCCACATGCTGAGTGTTGATCTCGGGCCAGTTACTTAACCTTCTGAAAATTTGGCGAAATTACGCCCTACCTCCCAGGGCTGCTGTAAATTATATGCTGGGGCACACATACAGTGCTTAACAGAGTTTCTGGCATGTCGTAAGGATTCAATCACTGGTGGCTATTGTTTTTAATGAGAGTGCCATTATTTTTACTTTACTGTGACCATTTTTCCCCATGTTATTTAATATTCTTTAAAAACCTAACTTTTTGGCTGCCTAGTCTCTCTTATTGATATGCCATAATTTATTTAGCGAATTTCCTAATGAGGTCATAGATCCTTCCGATCTCTAATAAATAAAATAACATTGCAATTTCCATATTACTCTTAAGACAGCTTAATATTGATGTCAATATCCTCTGAATTTCTCTGTTATTATCTGAGTCTGGAAGATCCCCACCCGATGCCGTGCTGTATGTCCCAATGAGGAAAGACAAACGCCTCCAGCCACCTCGTTTCCCCAAACACAGACTCTCCAATGGTAACCAACACCAACAATCTCTAAGCAGAAGCCTCTGTGGTTGCCCATTCGGCAGTCTTTCACTAGCATGGGGGTAATTTGTAGCTTGAACGATTGAGACAAACGCTTGGCATGAGACAGAAAGGAGTAGGATGAGTCCGTAATTGGAATATTTTGTCTCTCATTTATTCTTGATAATGTGCCAGATTCCACTGCATCAGCCAGGGGTGATTGTTCACAGAATGTCTTACACCTGGTATTGGTGCTTACGAAAACCAGAGGTAGTTCCCTGTTAGAAGCTATGTTAAAGGAAGGGGGAGGACATCTCCCTCTAACTCTCTCCCCTCCCTTTCTCATTCTCTATTTATTCCTACAATTTTTTCCCCCTCCCTGGGGTCTTAGTTACACTTATTTGGAGTCCAGGGATGCTGGTTTTTTTGTTCGTTTATTTTGTTTTTTAATAACCAAGTCTCAGCGTAATGTATTCGAAAATCCCTGCAGGTAGTGATGAGAAGGGAGTAAAATGAGGAGGAGGCAGGGAAGCCCAGAATGAGAGCAGCCACGAATCGCTCTGTGGTCAAGGAGTTGCAAATCGAGGAAGCTCCTCTGTTCTTTCTAATTTACAAAAGTACATTTTTTTTGTCTAAGCACCTTTGCTTGTCTGGGCCTGTGCAGGTTTAAAAGGAAGCAAAGGAGAGCATGGGCTGGCTTCCCTCAAGAGCTTTGTCAAAATGGAATCCCACAATTTAGACATTTATTTCACCCAACTGAACAACCTGTTAAAAACACACATTCCTCGTCCCCACCCAAATACTCCTGCATCAGAATTTCGAGGGAAAGTGTTTGAGTGCGTGCATTTTTAACAAGGGTACTTGATGTTACTGATAGGGTTAAATGAAGAAATATTCCCAGGGAGCAGTGCAGCTCAATCTATAATGTGCATCACCTGGGGACCTTTAAAGGCGGATTCTGATTCTCTGGGTCTGGGTGCAACCTGAGATGCTGCTTTTGTGAAAATTTCCCAGGTGATGGTGGTACAGCTGTCCACGCACCACACTTAGAGTTGCATGGGTGAAGACTAGGGGTCAGTAAATTTCACCCACTGTTTGTTTTTGTACTGACTTAAGAATGGTTTAAAAAAAAATCAGGCCAGACAGGGTGGCTCAACGCCTGTAATCCCAGCACATTGAGAGGCTGAGGCGGGCTCATCACCTAAGGTCAGGAGTTCAAGACCAGCCTGGCCAACGTGGCAAAACCCTGTCTCTACTAAAAATACAAAAATAGCTGGGCCTTGTGGCAGTTGCCTATAATCCCAGCTACTTGGGAGGCTGAGGCAGGAGAATCGCTTGAACCTGGGAGGCAGAGATTGCAGTGAGGTGAGATGGCGCCACTGCACTCCAGCCTGGGGGACAGAGAGAGACTCCATCTCAAAAAAAAAGAAAAAAAATCAAAAGAAAAATGTTTCATTATGCATGAACATTTTATGAAATTTAAATGTCAGCGTCTATATGGGAAGTTTCATTGGCATCCATTTGTCTGCATACTGCCTGTGGTATTACGTGGTACAGTTGTGTCGTTGTGATAGAGAATCATGACCCTAAAAGCCTAATATATTTACTTCCCAGCTCTTGATAGAAAATGTTTGCCAATCCCTGGTCTAGATCTGGAAGTAAAAAAAGCAGAGGTGTTTTTTAAGGAAATGTATTACTCAGTACAGCTGGAATGTGAGAGATAAGACCGGCCATCCAGGATGTTGACTTTGAATATCAATAATCGTTTCGAAAATTAATATTACAATAAAATGTGGATGAACTCTGACAAGAAAAAAAAATTCTCCCAGTCTTTATTCTTCCCATCCTCCACCTCCTGGCCCCAATTTCTGACTCTGAATGGCCATATATTTGCATAATGGCTTTCCTTTGTTCTTTTTTATTGCCAACTAATTGAATTCAAATGGCTAAAAAAAAAAAAAAAAAAACCTTCAGGCTCAGACCCTGTTCCAAACTCCTGTAAATAGGGTGTAGGTGAAAAAGGTGAAGAGTGTGTTTCTCATTATCAGGCAGATGCCATTTAGAACCAGGCTTTTGTCTTTGTTTTTGATTTGTTTTGTTCTTTAGATTTAGCTCAAGGACATTAAGGTAGTCAGGTGATAGAATTTAGATAAATGAGTCTTTTCAAGAAATGAGTCAGAATTCAGCGTGGGCCAGCACGTGTGTGTGGCAGCTTCCCTGCCTCAGTTAGTATAGCAAAACAATGGCTGCTTCCCCTTTGCCCTCTGCCACGGTTGGGAATTTCCTGAGGCCTCAGACGTGCTTTCTGCTAAGCCTGCAGAACTGTGAGTCAACTCAAGCTCTCTTCATAAATTACCTAGTCTCGGGAAGTTGTTTCATAGCAGCGTGAGAATGAACTAAGAATATGCTTATTACATGTCAGGCCTACACTAGGCTTTGAGAAATATAGCAGCGCTAAGTTGTGACGAAAACAACTATCTTGCCCTCAAACTTTCAAGAAGTAAATAATTAGACATGTGGTGGTAAGACTGCAATAAGTACTATAAAAAGTGCAGGACCAAAGGAACAAAATAGAATAGCGCTTCCTATTTAGTAAGAAAACTTTCTAACCTGAGGCTGGGCATGGTGGCTCATGCTTGTAATCCTAAATCTTTGGGAGGCCAAGGAGAGAGGATTGTTGTAGCCCAGGAGTTTGAGACCTGCCTGGAAAACATAGTGAGAATCCCATCTGTACCAAAGCTTTTCAAAAGCCAGGCATAGTAGTGTGCCCCTGTAGTTCCAGCTGCTTGGAAGGCTGAGGTGGGAGGATGGCTTGAGCCCCGGAGATGTAGGCTTGCCCTGAGCCATGGTCTTGCCACTCCATTCCAGCCTGAGCGGCAGAGCAAGACCATCTCAAAAGATTTGGTTGTGCTCTTTACATAGGTTGGTGGAACCTTCTCACTTCTCACAACAAAAGGGGACCCTAGCAAAATACCATCTCTAAGATTTTTGCTTTGTTTTCAGCTGTAAAGAGCGTATACATTTTCCTACAAGTGATTCCTGAAAATACGAGAACAGGAAAACTCCAAGTTCTTTTGCTTTATTAAAAGCCAAAGCAAACAAATGAACAAAAAATGTCAGTATGTTTGGAATATGGCCTAAGAAATCTTTGGTTTTCTTGAGCCTTCAGAACTCCTGTGTGAATGGCCCACAGCAATACCCACCCCTGAATTCCTACGACTGATCACACCCGATTCCAATAGTATGCTAGTTATTCGCTTTTTTCCCCTTTTTCTTAAAAATACCAGCGAAGGGGGCCCTGGAGCCCAGGCAGTTCTGTCTGAAAACACAGACCCACGGGCCTGCACCACTATTAAAATGCGTTCTCGTTGGAAAGGAGGCAGCTGAGGTCTGAGACCTTCAGCTGAAAGGGCTTCTGTGGAAAGGTGTCAGGAATGGAGAGGCTGAAAAGTTCACCCAGCCACGCAATTTGCAACACTGTATTCCCAAGTCACAGTTAAAATCCAGTTGTCTAAAGTTGATTCAATTCAGCAGAGTGAGACTTCTCAAGCAGTCACAGCGATTCGACCCCATTATTCTTCCCCAGGAAAGTTAGGCAGGCCAGGTTTGGAAACTTTTGAACTGTGTCCTCAACATGCAAAATCCAATTTTGTCGTCTTTTCTGAAAAATAAAAACTAGGACCAAAGGGCTGCCTATGGTAAGGCCAGAAGGAAGTTTTTCTCTTTTAAGGAAAGTAAATGAGTTTTTATTAAAATGCAGAGTTCAGACATGACTTGTCAAGCTACTGAATTGTTAGAAACATGGTTACTCGCTTCACAGGAGGATCCAGACATAACGGAATTGCTTCCCTCCTGACCAGTTTGTTATCCTTGCTTCTGATGTTAACATGGCATTCATGCTCTTCGGTTTTTTTTTTTCCCCCTGCTAATCTTTGACTTGTTCCACAACTTGGATTAATGACGAATGGGATGTAATGCAATAAGCAAGGTTCAGGAGGCTGTGGGCATTCCAGGAAGGATCAATTGTGCCTCCTTTTGCTGGTGACTTGCATGGCACAGGTGTGTGTGGTTACTCTTGATACATCCAGCTAGATCCTTTTAGCTTCCTTCTCTGGTTTCTTTGTGTCTTTTAGGTTTAGGTTCCGCTCCGGATTGTCTCCTACACTCCCACATTCTTGAATGTGTGTGAGTCAAGACGCGTATACCCAGCCTAGAAATCTCTGCCTGCATATGTCAGGAATAGCACAAATTCAGCCCATCCCAAACCAAAACTTTCACTTTGACCTCCTCTGTAAAATGTGTACATTCAACCAGAAGCTATCATATCTAAAGAAAACAACCGTTTGGATATTTTACCACTTTCACTACAACGGGTTTAACCCTGTAGGCAGAGGGGTTTGAATCCCCAAATAATTGTGTGACAAGTTGACATTGTTCTTTTTCTGCATGCAGTTAAAATGACTTCTGGTTATCCCTGTGAATTTCCTTCTTGTCTATAGGCTCTGAAACAGTTGCAGACTTTTTTTTTTCCCTTTGAGTCGGAGTTGCTCTGTCACCCAGACCGGAGTGCAGTGGCATGATCTCGGCTCACTACAACCTCTGCCTCCTGGGTTCAAGCAATTCTCCTGCCTCAGCCTCCTGAGTAGCGGGAACTACAGGCACATGTCACTATGCCCGGCTCATTTTTGAATTTTTAGTAGAGACGAGGTTTCACCATGTTGGTCAGGCTGGTCTCAAACTCCTGACATTGTGATCCACCCACCTTGGCCTCCCAAAGTGCTGGGGATTAAAAGCGTGAGCCACCACCCCTGACTTTCAGTTGCAGATATATTTATCCTGTAGTGGATGAACATTAGACACCTTGACATCTTTGAGAAGGGAATGCTGAGTTGACAGATGCAGAAAATTCTGGAGGTATGTTTTCTTAATGCCAGACAATTGGATGTAAGTGATTTGGGTCACCGGTGAGATCCTGAGATAAAATGTGCTCCTAAGTAACATCTCACCAATCTGTCCTATAAAGTCTTGATAACTTTTCTAGGGTACCTGGAAATCCACAGAAGACATATACATAACTATCTAAATTATCTTTGACATAGGAATAGAGGCGTAGGTCTACAGAGCTAATATGCAGGAGAGATAGAATTCAAATACATTGATCTGAACCCCAGATTTTAGTAACTATGCTACAACTACTTCAAATGTTGTCTTGAATCTTTTATTTCTATTCTTACTGCCGTAACCTAATTCCAAGACACCTATATCTTAGCTAGATTATACAAGTCTGTGTTCGTCCCCACGAAAAAAACTTTACTAAGAACTCACTCCTTTATCCTAACCTTCCTTGTCTATATGGATTTATTCTGGGTATTGCATGTAAATGGATTCATACAATGTGATGTTTTGCATCTTTCATTTGGCATAATGTTTTTGAGGCTTATGTTTCAGAGCATGCTCCAGTAGTTTTTATGGCTGAATAAGAACCCATACAATATCCATTGTGTGGATGAGCCTCATTTACCCATTCATCAGTGTATGGACGTTGGGGTTTCTACGTTTTGATTGTGAATGGTGCTGATAGGAACATTTATGAACAGGCTTCTTTGAATATCTGTTCTAGATTATTTTGGGTATATACCTATCAGGGTCAGGTTGGAATTGCTGATGGAATTGCTATATCATGGTAATCCTACATTTAACCTACTGAGGAACTGCCTAGTTTTCATGGCATTTATCAGTGTAGATTCCCACTAGCAATAAACACTAAATACCAAGATCCTCGTCAGCATTTGTTTTTTTATTTGTCATTTACTTAAAACTACTTAGGGTTGCCATAACCAAATACTGTACCACTACCTGAGTGTCACATGACTTTCTGGGTAAGTCCCTTTCTTCCTCATGAGTCAACCGTGAATAAAAACTTCCATTAGGCCAGGGTACTACAGAAATACTATCATTTTTAATGTTACGTGTGACTGGAAAGCCCATGGTATTGGAAGGCAGTATGGTACAATTGGAATAAAATTGTTGACCCAGACAGAAGTTTTAGTTGTACAGTAACTTCTCTATCCTTCTAAGGGTTGGCTTGAACTATTGTTTGGGGTTTCTACTTACCTTTTAGGACTCTGAATCAGCGAGTCTAGTTGGGAAACAGAATCCACATCAGTTACCTTAACAGAGGGAATTTAATAAAAAGAATTATTAACTAGATATTGAACTAAAAAGGCAACCACTGAAACATCACAGGTAGAAAGCAGCTACCACCCTTAGGGCTGCGGGAACAAAAGAGTTGGAATTATTAAAATTTAAAGGCTTAGAGTAGGGGTCCTGCTGAGCTGAGACTCAGATCTGTCTAAGGGCAAAAAACAACAAAAATGTTTTTTTGGCTGATGAAATCTCTGAGGTTAAAAGTGGAGACGTCTTAGGCAAGGGGTTGGGTACTGGCCAGCTGAGGTTTGTATCTCTGAGGAGCCATAATGAGGCTGGTCTTATAAATCTTAGAGAAATGGGACTGCAATCAATGGCTGCTACTGGAACAAATGGCTATAGCCAGAGCAAAGGGAAAAGGCTAGGGTGCTACATACAGAAACATAAAGCAAAGAAGCAGCCAATGGTAACCCAACAGACAAGAGTAGGCACCTTCTTCCTCCTCCAACTCTGCAGACTCCTGCTGGGTCCATCGTTAGCAGAACCTAACAGGAAGCTGCTTGGAAAAGCAGAATGAGGCTTGCTCAGCCTCAGCATTGCAACAGTTGAGTATAAAAGAGTAGCTTTGAAACGAAGAAGTGGTAGCTTATTAACTGGTATAACAGCTCCACGCCCTTAATGCCTTTTCCTTGCTGAAACCATCGAGTCTTCTTTCCGCTCCTGTAGCCTCTCACATCATGCTGTTAATCTGTTTCTTTCCCTTTAAGTAATGAACGCTTTGAGAGCAAGGGTTGTTCTTTATCTGTGTTCTCAAATATTGCAGCATCCACATCATAGGAGATGGTCACTAAATGTTTGTTGAATAACTGCATGTGTGAATGAGTGAACAGAGCAAGCAAACTAGGAAGCCCAAGAGAATGGCCCTTATCAGAGCCTTAAAGGGAAGCATTGGAGTGAAGCCAAGATGAAAGATGGCAAATGAGACTCATGACAACACTGTCTGATATCTTGGATCCACTTTTGTTCTTCCCAGTCGGATGTTTGTAACTTGTGGCAAAAGGAATTGTACTTCCACAGCAAGCAATCAGCCAGGCAGGGAAGACAGAGCTGCACATACTCAGAAATCCATTGTGAGTGGGAGAATAATTAGACACCTGCCAGGAGCAAGGTGCTGAGAAAACTAGCAACAGTCAGGTGCATTACCAGACCCATCAACAAAAGTATTAGAGTCAAGGGGAAGAAGCACCCTGTAGCCTGGAAGATAAAGCTTGCCATATGCAGGGCTCTGCCTGTTCCTCCGACTCCTTTGCTTAACGGTCAAATCCTGCAGTTATGCCCATAAGTCACTCTCTCCAGCTTTCCTCTGCCTGTACGTTTGCCTCTACCCACCTGATTAATTCTTAATCAGCCAGAAAAACAAGTTGTGTCCTCGTGCAGTTTTTGCTTCCCAGGCTGCCCTTTATTGCATGCATTTGTGAATCCCTAGTTTATTCCCCCCTCCAAAGACAGTAGACAGTAACTAATCATGGTCCTGGATCCTGGAAGCAAGGGCTGACATTGCTTACCAGCTGAGCATATTTAACTCTGCCTCATTTCTGTATTTGTAAAATAGTTATAATGATGCTCACTACTAAACAGGGTATTTGTAACCTCATCTACAGCTGAGACGGTTTGAATGTTTTTATCTCCGAATCTCATGTGGAAATGTGACCTCCAATGTTGGAGGAGGGCCTGGTGGGGAGGTGTCTGGGTCGTGGAGACAGATGCCTCATCGGTACTTTTGTGCCATCCTTGCAGTAATGAGCCCTTGCTTTGCTAACTAACATGGGAGCTGGTTGTCTGAAGGAGGCTGGCATCCCCCCTTCTCTTGCTTCCTCTCACCATGTGATATACGTGCTTTCCCATCTGCCTTCCACCATGAGGTAATGTAATAGCTTCTCAAGGGCTCACTAGAAGCCAAGCCAATGCTGGTGTCGTGCTTACACAGCCTGCAGAACCATGAGCCAAACCTTCTTTCTCTTATAAATTGCCCAGCCTCAGGGATTTCTTTATACCAGCACAAGAAGCTAGCACAGAAAACTGGTACCAAGTAGGGTGTTGCTATAAAAATACATGAAAACGTGGAAGTCACTTTGGAACTGGGTAACAGGCAGAGGTTGGAAGAATTTGGACAGCTTGGAAGTAGACGGGAAGACAAGGGGAAGCTTGGAACTTCTTAGAGTCTAGTTAAATGGTTGAAGCGGAGACACTGATTTATGCATAGACACAGAAGGACAGACTGACAGGGTCTCGGAGGAAGATAGTTCTTGGAAACTGGAGCGAGGGTTACCTATGTTATGCCTCAGCAAATAACCTAGCTGTATTTGTGTCCTAGGGATATTTGGAAGGTAGAACTTGAGTGATGACCTAGGGAATCTGGCAGAAAAATTTCTAAGGAGCAAAGCATTTAAGAGGTGATGGGCTGCTTCCAACAACCTATGGTCAGATGTGAGAGCAAAGAAATGACTTAAAGCTGCAACTTCTATTTAAAAGGGAAGCAGAGAGTAAAATTTCGTAATATTTTCAGTCTGGCTATGTGGTAGAGAACAAACACATTTCAGGAGAGGAATTCAAGAGGGCTGTCACTTACTCACTTTCTTAAAGAGCTTTGCATGACTAAAAGGAGTCCAGTGCTATTAACGCGATGGGAGCAAGTCCTCAAAGACACTTCAGAGGCATCCAGGTCGGTCCCTCCCATCCAGGCTTAGAGGTCTTAGGAGCACTGAATGCTTTCAGGGCCAGGCTTAGGCACTGCTGCCCTGTGCCACCTTGAAGCTGCTCTCCACTCCCATCCTTGCTGCTCCAGCTCCAGCTGTGACTCACAGGGCACCAGGTAAAGATTGAGCTGCAACTTTGGAGAACATAAGCTTCCATGATCCTTGCTGATTTGCATGTGGTGGTAGGCCTATGGGTACACAGAATGCAAGAGAAGGGTTGGCAGCATCCACTTAAATTTCAGGATGTATGGGAAAGCCTGGGTGCCCAGGTAAAAACCTGCTACATGTAAATGGCTACTGCAGCTGTGGATTTCCTACAGAGACACTGTATAAGGGTAGTGCCAGGGGAAAGGTGGGGTTGGAGCCCCCACACAGAGTCGCTGCCTGGGCACTGTGTAGTGGAGCTGTAGAAATGGGGCTTCCCTTTGGACCCCAGAATGGTGGAGCCAGAAACAGCATGCAACCTCAGCCTGGAAGAACCAGAGGCAGGGATGCCCAAGGCCTTGGGATCCCTACCTGTGTACCAGTGTGTGTTGGAGGTGGGACATGGAGTCTTAAGGATTGGAAAACTTGAAGGTTTAATTTGTGCCCTCCTGGGTTTCAGACTACTGTGGGCCCTGTTACCCCCTTTCTTTGTAAATTTCCTTCTTAGAATGGGAATGTTTACCCAATGCCTGTACCACCATTGTGTGCTGGAAGTAAATAACTTGTTTTGATGTTACAGGCTCAAAGGTGGAAAGCACTTGCCTTGAGTCTAAAATGAGTCTTTGGTCTTTTGAGTTGTTACTTGAAATGAGTTGAGGCTTTGTGTGGGACTCTTTGAGAGGGGGTGATAGTATTTTGCAATGTGAGGAGGACATGAGATTTGGGCAAATAAGGGAGAAATGATAAGGTTTGGAAGTTTGACCCCCTCCAAATTTCATGTTGAAATGTAACCTCCAGTATTGGAGATGGACCTGGTAGGAGGTGTTTGGGTCATGGGGGCGGTGGGGGGCGGGGTGGGGTGGATCCCTCCTAAATGACTTGGTACTCTTCCTATGATAGTTACTACTCCACTAGTTCAAATGAGATCTGGTTATTTTAAGGAGCGTGGCATCTCTTGCTCCCTCCCACCATATGACATACTGGCTCTCCTTTCCTTCCGCCACGACTAAGAGCTTTCTGAGGTCTCGCCAGAAGCTGAGCAGATGCTGGTACTATGCTTGTACAGCTTGCAGAACCATGAGACAAACTTTCCTTTATAGATTACCCATCCTGGGGCATTTCTTTATTGTACTTTAAGTTCTGGAATACATGTGCAGGAGATGCAGGTTTGTTACATAGGTATACATGTGCTATGGTGGTGGGCTGCATCCATCACCCCATCATCTACATTAGATATTTCTCAATGCTGTCCCTTCCCTAGCCGCCCCCTGCAACAGTCCCAAGTGCGTGATGTTCCCCTCCCTGTGTCCATGTGTTCTCATTGTTTGACTCCCACTTAAGAGTAAGAACACAGGGTGTTTGGTTGTCTGTTCTTGTGTTAGTTTGCCGAGAATGGCTTTCAGCTTTATCCGAGTCTCTGCAAAGAACATGAACTCATCCTGTTTCATGGCTCCATGGTATTCCGTGGCATATATGTCAGCCTGGGGTATTTCTTTAGAGCAACACAAAGCAGACAAACACAAAACAAGGCATTTTAACAACTTTAAAACACTGGCTAACACCTAGAATGTGATAAGCATTACTAGTGTTGGTTTTACTGTGTTGTAGTAGTTTAAGAAATTGTCCTTACCAAGTCTTAGAAGAGACTTTGACTTGTTATCTTCCCGGGACATGGCATGTAGTAGGTGTTCAATGGACACCAGAAACGGAGAAAGAATAAATACATCAGAATTTAGATGGACTAGGTTGCCTAGGGCATTAAGGATTTACTTAATGGAGCTGACTGTCTAAAAAGGATTACACAGAATATTGTTGCTGAAAATACTTGCATGTTGAAAGAACATTTTCCAGTAAGAGCAGTCTAGTTTGGTAAATGCATTGAGACTTTGTTGAGAAACTGCCTTAGGGTCATCACAACAGCATCAGAGCTCCAATGGGACCATTAATGTAGATTCCATTAGAGAGGACTTTGACAGGGATAGAAAATCAAATGGAAAACTTAGGAAAAGATTTATTAAAGGATTCTAGGAGATTGAATTAGCTACAGGTAAAGATCTGAGCCTGGGAATCAACTGGACCCAGGGGTTCTTTTCTCCATCTTTTATTTCTGCTTACCATTCTCTGAATTTCTATTGTATGCTCCATGTTGACAAATGTAATAGGTTGTCTCATGAACTAGAAGATACTTGATTTAAGATGTGGGATTTGTCAGTTCTGCTGCTGTAACATACTACAGACTTGACACAACAGATTTCTTAAAATTCAGGAGGTCAAAAGGCTGACATAAGTATTACACAACTAAAATTAAGGTGTTCGCAGAGCTAAGTTTCTTCTGAAAGCTGATCGATAATCTGCTCTCATTTTACCTTCTAGAGGCTGTCTGTATTCTGTAGCTTGTAATTCCTTTATCTTCAAAGCCCTCCATAGCTTCTTCAAATCTTAGCTTTCTGTTTCTCTTACAAGAACTCCTGTAATACATTGGGTTCATTTCTATAATCTGGGACAGTCTCAAGATCTTCCTCTTAGTCACATCTGCAAAGTAACTTTTTTTTTTTTTTTGGCCATATAAGGTAACATCTGCAGGTTCTAGATAGTCAAATGCATCATGTTTTGAAGAAAGTGGGGGAAGGGATAGAGAATTTGGCATTGTAAAATCTAGTTACAGGCACTACTTATCTCCAGAGTCAGCCCAATGTCTAGCATATAACTAGTGGGAAAAATATCATTGATTGAATGACTTCATAGAAGAATGACTATCTGTGTCACTTACGACCTATGCCTTCAAACAGGCCTTTCCATGCAGGGAAACATGGTTCTTGATAACTTCTTAACCTTAAGACCCTCTACTACTGCTCCTGGAAAGATGCTTAATTCCTTCCTCAGTTTCCTAGCTTAGGCCACCAAGTCTCCAAGTCTGTAGTTACCCCAACTGACAAAGACATCTGAGAACAATCATCTGAAGTCTTACATTTGTGCTTGGTATCTCTACAGGAATGTTTCCTGATCCTTTTTTCCTAAAAATAGATGATTGTGCAAGAATGCCAGGTACATAATTGTTCTGGTTACAAAGGTTCTAGATCAATGTTAATCCTATTAAAGCTAATGTTCCCTATCATTAAAATAAGGTCTAGGTCCCTTCTTGGAATCTCAAACTGAAATTCATAAAATTATACCTGCACAATTTTGGAAGCAATAAAAGCTGTACACACAAAATTTATAGTAGTTTGTATTTCAATGTCAATTACCTGCCACAGCTAAGTTAGAAAATTTACTCAATTCCAAAATGCTGTCAGGAGCTTATAGTACGACCCACTAAACACCATTTCTCTTGATCAGGTACTGATATACTTAATGTGTGAGCTTTACCTTTTTCCCATGCTACTTAATTTCTATTATATAAAAATAGTCTTCACAGAACTGGAAAAAATCACTTTAAACTTCATATGGAACCAAAAGAGAGTCCGCATAGCCAAGACAATCCTAAGCAAAAAGAACAAAGCTGGAGACATCATGCTGCCTCACTTCAAATTAATAGAAAGCTACAGTAATCAAAACAGCATGGTACTGGTACCAAAATGGATATAAACCAATGGAACAGAACAGAGGACTTGGAAGTAATGCCATCTATTTACAACCATCTGATCTCTGACAAATCTGACAAAAACAAGCAATGGGGAAAAGATTCACTGTTTAATAAATGGTGTTGGGAAAACTGGCTAGTCATGTGCAGAAAGCAGAAACTGAACCTCTTCCTTACACCTTACGCTAAAATTAACTCCAGATGGATTAAAGATTTAAACATAAGACCCAACACCGTAAAAACCCTAGAAGAAAACCTAGGTAATACCATTCAGGATGCAGGCATAGGCAAGGACTTGGTGACTAAAACACCAAAAGCCAGAAGAGACAAATGGGATCTAATTAAACTTAAGAGTTTCTACACAGCAAAAGAACTAATCATTAGAGTGAACCAGCAACCAACAGAATGGGAAAAAATTTTTGCAATCTACTCATCTTAAAAAGCGCTAATACCCAGAATCTACAAAGAACTAAAGGAGATTTACAAGCAAAACTCATTCAAAGTGAGCAAAGGATATTGAACACACACCTTTTAAAAGAACACATTTATGAGGCCAACATACGGAAATGTGGTTACAACGGTTACAAAGTTCTGGGTACAGCGTGACCCAGCTGTGCACCTGATGGAGAGAATGGCAGGCAGGGAAGAGTCTACGATGGAGTCTGTCAGGCTCACATCTACGATGGAGTCTGTTTGGTTTACATCATAATCCCAGCTACTTAGGAGGTTTAGGCAGGAGAATCACTCGAACCTGGGAGGCTGAGGTTGCAGTGAGCTTGAGATCATGCCATTGGCACTCCAGCCTGGCAACAGAGCGAGACTCCATCCCCTTTCCCCTGGCCCCCAAGAAAGGAATGACTAAAATTTTACCTCTGATAAACCAAAGCACTTTGAAGCTGGAAAGACTTTTCCTAATTATCTGCTTTGATTATACCAAGACTCTGGGAGCCGGGTGGAATTGACTTGCCTGTGGTCACAGAGCTATTAAGTCGATGAACCCAGATCTCCTGACTCCCCATCCCATGCCCTCGTACACAGGCATCAGGCATGTATGGCTTCAGTTTAATCCCCTAATAACTGAATAGATAGGTTTTCATCTAACGACACTGATAGGTTTTATCCTAATTAGTCAACAGAGATTTGAAAATGACCATTTCTGGTGAAGATGAGAAATACTTAGTGTCTCCTAGCTGGGATGTGACAGCTTCCACCTTTTTTATTCCTTTTTATATCAACCTCCCACGTCTGACCTACGTAGCTCCAGACTACACACTCTCGGATGTTAAAGTACTAATTCCACTGTGGTAATTAACCAATGCAGCAAGTACTCTTTATTTTTTCTAATCAACCTTCTAGAAAGAGAGCTTTCCTGTTGAGGAAAAACTGTGTGTTTTACAGATGGTATGTGAAAGGAAATAGTGAAAGGGAATACAAATTGCTGACAATGACATGTGCCAAGGGCTACTTTGCAATATTGGTTTATGAATTTTGCCAGCTCAGTAATGTTTTAGCAATGGCATACCACTTGGAGGTTTTCCTTGTTTATTCCACTCAAAGAGATGTTGCATCTTAACAGCATACAAAGCAATATCTAGCAGCATTTGGGTCTGCTTAGATTTAGAAGTGAGCTGAGAGAGCAGTTTATATTTGCTTTTGATTTCTCCATGTGAGAGGAATGCAATGATTATTTTCAGCAACTTTGAAAGTCATATTCTAAACACCAGAGAAATACAAGTGAGAAGGCCACACAGGTGCATTTAAGAAAAAGTGAGTGCAAGAGTCCAAGTCAATGATTTGTTTCTGGAAGCCACTGGCCCATTCACAATTTACTTCAAGCTCAGAAATAAAGCCTATAAACTCGCCCAAAACCATGGATATGTGTTAGTAAAGGAAATATTTCAAAGGTAGATTAAGCTTGGGTCTTAAGAAGTCAGGTTCTGAATTCTCCCTGATTTTATTGTATTCAAGTCTTGCAAAAAAGATTTTTTACTCAAAAAGGAGACTCATGCTAAAACAATATTGCACTCCCTATACTTCCAGTATGGTGAGGGAATCTAAATTTTTAAATAACGGATTGCTTTCTAATGATCCCTCGGTCTGAATTACTAAGAAATTTCAGCTTGGTGACATCGCAAATAAATCGCAGCACATAAGTTGAGAGAAACTCAATTATTATAGGAGACATTAACAGTCTGGTAGACCAAACTCTACCTATGGGAATCCAATGTCTACATGGAGAGGTGACCTGTCCAAGGTCCTGAAGTACACTAATGGTATGTCCTGTGTTGGAAATTGGTGTACATACTAAATTCCCTGTGTTTTCACTTAACAGCACTTTCTTGAACACATTACTTATCCACTTTGTGAATCTGTTTGTAACCCATACTATTGCTTTTCTCAGAGGGTGTTTGAAGATGAAACACTAAAGTTCTCAATGTAGGCCTTTGCATGTATCTTAAAATATTTTTAGTCATTTCCATAATTTTGATATTCAACATAATCATTATGATTAAATTCGCAGTTTCATGTGTGAATCTCTAGCCATAAACGTGTCTAAAGTATGAAACACAGGGTTCTGAATAGGGAAAGATACAGAAAATTGAAACCAGTTGTCTCAAATTGTGCACATCCTAAGTTAGCCACAATTTCTTAATTAGGCTTTCTATGTACATGACTTGAATTTTTAATATTTAATTGGGTTTTGGCAAGTATTTGGTTAATGGCTTTAAACCATCAGGGAAGATGTACCACCACATCCTATCCATCTGGTTTTGTATTTTTCACTCCTTCAGTGGAAGGCTACCCTCTTGGCTTTATGGGACTGAATTACAAAATTAAAATGTTAGTTATACTTAAGCTGCCGGTAGTGAAGCTGAGAACATAAATCCTACCGGAGTCTGTCTAAATCGCAGTGAAGGGATAAAGAGATAACATGAGGTCAATCTTTACACAGCTAGATGCCCAGCTGGCTCAACCACTCTTTTGTCCATTGCCCTGAGTCTAACCTGACTAAAACATCATAAATAGAAGATGCTCAGATTCAGATGGGAAAATCGAATAAAAAGGTGATACCTAACTGCTCATTATAGAAGCAAGCTTATTAAAAAACACATAAAGTTTCTGAATGTGAATAATACAAATACAAACAGAACAGATGGCTTAATAAACTATTAGCTCTACTGGAGAAGGACCTGGCTTCTTTATTGCTACATTCTTGGTACTTAGAAGTGTTGTGTGTAAATTGTGAGTGAACTGAGGGAATGCATCCACATTGCTCACCTGTGTGCAACTAGACATTTAACGTGCATATTCTTACCTAGTTGTAGAGGCTCTTCTGTTCAAAGATGGATAGTACCTTCATTTCACAGATGCAGAAAGCAAGGCTTGGAGAGGTGATATCACTCAATGAGAAAGTAGCAGAGGCAGAATTTGAAATACAGGCCCTGAGTGTATATTTCAAACTTGACACAATCCTACCTCAACTATGTAGTTATAATGACAGAATACTACCTCTGTAGAAAAACTTTTCTGGCCAAGCGCGGTGGTTCATGATTGTAATCCCAGAACTTTAGGAGGCCAAGGTGGACAGATCACCTGAGGTCAAGAGTTTGAGACCCACCTGGCCAACGTGGCAACCCTGTCTCTATTAAAAATACAAAAATTAACCAGATGTGGTAGCAAGTGCCTGTAATCCCAGCTATTCGGGAGGCTGAGGCTGGAGAATCACTTGAACCCAGGGAGTCGAAGGTTGCAGTGAGCCAAGATTGCACCATTGCACTCCAGCCTGGGTGAGAAGAGTGAAACTGCATCGAAACAACAAAAAACACTTCAGAGCACAAAGAGCATGAATTGTCTCAAGATAGTGAGCACCACACTCTTGGCTTCATGGTGTCAGATACATTGTAAAAGAGGCAACAGAATTGGCAGGGAGAATTGGACAAAATTAATGTCTGACACGTCACTTCTTCCTTTCATTAGCACTTTCAGTTTCCTCTTAATGCAAGAACTAAACTTCAGAAAGATCAGGATTAAAGAGTCTAAAGGAGGAAAGAAATGTATGTGCATATATTCCACATTAGAGCAAATTTTGTAGCCTACCTTTAAGAAATGATTCAGCTCTGTAATTGGAGATATACTTTTAATAATCTTTCAATAATACTCTGTTTTCTACCTTAGATCCCAATTTTTTTTCCCATCTTGTTTGTATTTTATAAACCGCGTAAAATCCTTTTTGGGAGGCAAGTAATGCAAATGTGCGTGTGTGTGTGTGTGTGTGTGTGTGTGTTCACACAAATACCTGCCTGTTCCCCTTTAGCTATTCAATCTTGAGCCTTTGAACTTCAGCCAGTGCAAAGGAATAGAAATATTGCTGGCACTAACTTCAGTTACAGCCAGCCAAAACAAGCGGGCATGCTTAGTGTCTGTTTTTCCCATCCCGGACTCCAAGAGCAGCCCATCCCAGGATTCTAGCCCAACCTCACCCTCTCTGGAACAAGAGCTATTTCTCTTGCATGCTCTAGGGCCCTAAATCTGACTTCCTTGGAGGGGAGGACAGTTCTTGTCTGCCAAGGGTAACGGAGGCCTGCGCATCTGTCATGTGCATCCATCCAGCACTCTTGCCAGATCTAGAGTGCTGATCCGTTATGCTGACCTGCTAATACTAACGTTAGTGTGGGACTGCCCAGAGCCAAGAGCTGGAAACCAAATCTGTAGCAAGGAGCTGCTCAGGCCAGCCAAAATGAACCAGTACTTACTCTATTAGAGGGAATATTCCATTTGCTCCAATAATAAGAACTCTATTGAGATTGGTTAATTCAATTCTGCCCATCTTATCAGATTTATTTTTAATGAAACTGAACAATAGTTTCATTTGTTATGTTATTAGTTTTCCCAGTAGAAGCAGTGAGGCTTTAACACTGAAAGCGAAGCAGACAAGCTTTGCCAGGATCTTTGGCTTATCAGTGGTGCATGCCAGTTTGGATATTACATAGTGAAATGCTTCTGTCCTCTTCTGGGTGTACTTTCTTGCTTATGGGACTTAGAGCTGTGAAGCCATCTTTTTCTCATGTGACTTCCCTGTGCCCCATCTAATCTTGTCATTCTGTTAACACACCTCCCCAGGATCCTGACTGCCACACTTCTACCCGTTGTGCGCTAAGTGACATTGTCAAAGTGGCTGAACCTCCCTACGCCTTTTTTTAAATTGGCAAAATGGTGGTAACACACATTACTGCATAACTTTTAAGAATAAGGATTAAGTGTATTTTACAAAGGTATAACACTTGACATGTAATGTTATTGAGCATTATGTTATACTCAATGTTTTGTGTGATCGTCTAACACATCAAGGGCACAGTGGCAATTCTGCCTGTTTCCTAAGTACCTGTCAGTACTCAAAGACTTGCTTAGTTGGGGGATTGCTGTGTCCACAATGTGCTCCAATCATCATCATCCTTCACCATATGTTTCCTCTGGAACCTCTTATCCTTTCACGATTTCGTGCAGGCATTCTTTCCTCCAAACATCCTCCCATTTTTCAGATTTAAAGGATGCAACTTGCTGGCAAAACACTGACTCTGTGGTACATGTTTTAAAAGCTCACCCTGATTGAAAACAATTCTGCCATATGTAGTTTAAACGTCAATATTAAGATATGGTAGTTGTCCTAAGTTGGGTTCCCAGAAGTAGAAGCTTTTCTTCCTGGCCATGGGATTTGAGTAAGGGAACTTGGGAGGAGCCTGTAAAATAAGTTGGGAAAGAATAAGGCAAGGAAAAAACTAGACAAAGATGTGGTTTACTGGGAAGTTTAGCTACAGCCTGATTCCAGGGAAGTATTTAAAGTGTTGTTTACACAACTTTAAAGAGGCTTCCTACCCATGGGAAAGGGGACTGGGCGGATGTACAATGACAGTAGTTGGGTGTGGAAAAATAAGCATAATCTTTTAAACCCCTTACGGAAGTGGTTCCTACCAGTCAAGGTCATCCTCAAGGAAGGGCACAGAGACGAACAATGAGCACCACCATCTGCAGTAATTTGGCAATGGGACGCTGGCCTTGTAAGAAAATGAAAAACGGAACCTCTGACACTATATACACAACAGCCAAGAAGACAATGGGTTTGGAATGTATGTAAGCGGCTTTTGTTCCAGCAGCTCAAAACTTCCCAGAAACAATAGCAGCCCCAGGCCTGAAGCCAAGAGATGCCTGGAAACAGTGCGATGACATTCAAGAGTTGAGTCATTAATTTCTTAGAGATGGGAAAAAAAAATACAATTTTGGCAGTGCCATTCTGATACCTTTTCCCCACCCCCTTTTCATTTTGAACATGTGTAATTGGAGGGTTGTATAATTAATTGCATGTCTATTGCAATATGGTGTTTACTTACAAAGCACTGTGGGCCATGTCAGTGATTAGCCGTTTTCTCTGACGTCTGTCAGAGGGCTAATTACAAGCAAACATGGTACGCATTCTCTCACAAAGACACGGGAGTGTGGCACTAAGGTTTCCCGAAATTCTCTGCATGTTCCCTTTATCCGGATGGTGTGCCTCTTGGCTTCTGCAGTGGTGATCCAGCAGCTCGGAGAAGGGTTGCCAGGAATCAGACAAAGAAGGTGTAAGTTTCTAACCATGGTTCAATTGTGTTGTCCTCTCAGGGACGACCCCGCAGAATGCATTCCTAGCCCTGGAGATTCTAAAGACTCAGACAACCTGTGACCAATAAATCACAGAGCTGGAAATCCTCTGCTTACTCTCAGGCCCTGCCAAACAATTATGCAGTGAAATGTTCTAATTGTACTCTGATTTTAATGTTAATACCCATTTCCATAATTTCTCTGGATCTTTACGGCGCTGTTTAATACTTGCCAATGAAGCAAATGAACTACAAGGAACACTCACAGATGGCTCATGTTTCCCATTAAGCTGGTGCACTAAGATCTGCTTTGTCTTCCGTTTTGGTTTGGGCATCCATGCTTGTTCACAAAGAAGCCGGCCCTGAAAGCTTGCCCAGCTCTATAAATGGCCGCCTTGAAACCAACTCATCCCAAGGGAATGGGAGACACAGGGAACAGAGCCCAGTGTCTTCTACTTGGTCCAGTGTGGGCCTCTGAGCACTCCTGGCTGTGTTCCTTCCTCCTCAGGCACTACCATTTCTGTCCCAGGATGGCTCCCACTGCCATATAGGGATACTATCTCTCACCACCTCACTCTTACTCATGCCACTGCATGTCTGGAAGGTCCTACTCATGCATCTTCACACACAAGCTCTTCTCTGTGGTCCCCTTGCCCTTAGAGAAAAGTGATGGATTTATCTCGCCAGCAGTAGGACACAGCTGGTGTTCTGAGTATCTAGAAATAAACCAGAGTAAGACAGTGTGGCAGTTTCTCAAGGATCTGGAAACAGAAATACCATTTAAGCCATTACTGGGTTTATACCCAAAGGATTGTAATTCATTCTGCTATAAAGACATAGGCACATGTATGTCATTGCAGCACTATTCACATTAGCAAAGACTTGCAACCAACCCAGATGCCCATCAGTGACAGACTGGGTTACGAAAATGTGGCACACATACACCATGGACTACTACGAAGCCATAAGAAAGGATGAGTTTGTTTTTTGGAGAGACATGGGTGAAGCTGGAAACCATCATTCTCAGTAAGCTAACACAGGAACAGAAAACCAAACACTTCATGTTCTCATTCATAAGTGGGAGTTGAACAATGAGAACACATGGACACAGGGAGAGGAACATCACATTCCAGGTCTGTCGGGGGGTGGGAAGCAAGGGGAAGGATAGCACTAAAAGAAATACCTAATGCACTTAAAACCAAGATGAAGGGGTGATGGGTGCTGCAAACCACCATGGCACATGTATACCTATGTGACAAACCTGCACGTTCAGCACATGTATCCCATAACTTAAAGAGTAAAACTGTATCTAAAGTTTTACCCAGCACATACACCACTTCTTGTCTCTGTCTTGTGTTCCTTTACATCAATAGGAACACAAATCACATTACATCATTGTTAATTGTTTTGTCTTTCTCACCAATGAAGGTAGAACTCTAAGTTTACCCAATCCCTATGGTTTTCTTTAAAGTATCGGGCTATTTCTCTTTGTCACTATGTATTAGGTTTTTACCAGCCAGAGTATTCTTCACTAACTCTATCCAGAATCGGTAAAGAGGAAGACTGAGTGGCTCATGTGATAAGGTGAGGGAGGGATAGGATGCAGGGAATGAAATGCCATCAAGATTTTATCTTTCTCGTTGTTCAGCTCTCTTTAGGAGCTCTTACTCTAGCAAACAAGCTCTCTCTTCTCAAACCAGAGCCATGGCTGATATAGCTGTAGCCCAGCTGTGTAGTTAGCACATGAAAAAGGAAAAATGACATTTTTCCAGTTTTACATGTCAGAACCCCAGAAAAGGAAGGTGAATCTCATGCTTGGGTCACACGCCCACCTTTGGGATTTGTCACTGGTGAGAGTGGAAAGCATGGGGTACTCTGGTTAGTTTGGGCCAGGTGTTGGCTTCTGGGACTTAAAGCTGTGAAGTCCTCAGTCATGGAAGAGGTGGGGGACCTACAGACCCCATGTGACGCTCGTGACAAAGCTGTCCCTTCAAGTGAGAAAGTAGTACAGATGGAATCATTGACTGAACCCTTGGTTCACATATTCCTCATAGCATCTACTGTGGACAGCAGCCATTTCTAATTTAGTCTCACTTTTACATTTATTTGGTTAATATCTGTCTCTATCACCAACTGAAAGCTGGCTATTCACAAGTGACTCAGCTTGTGAGAGCAAATACTTGATAGGTGAATGTATGACATCGTTTCACTAGTGTCTTCAAATTTCTGACATTTTAATTCTGAAAATTTGAGAAGATGAAATTCCTAAGACTCCTCCAGATACTCCCCCATAAAAGTTTCCTTGTGTTTTATGTGACACTGTCTCTAATAACATATGACCACGAGTGATAGACATTTGATCGTAGAAAATGTTACCAAAAATATCAGCTGAAAATTGTTACACAAATGAACACTACTTCGCTAATGTTTAATATTTTAAAATAAGCATCCTTAAGTTTTAAAACAGAAAACACACTTTGGGAGGCCAAAGCAAATGGATCATGTGAGGTCAGGAATTTGAGACCAGACTGACCAATATGATGAAATCCCATGTCTGCTAAAAATACAAAAATTAGCTGGGTGTGCTGGCATGTGCCTGTAATCCGAGTTACACAGGAGGTGAGACAGGAGAATTGCTTGAACCCAAAGGCAGAGGTTGCAGTGAGCTGAGATTGCACCATTGTACTCCAGCCTGGACAACAAGAGCAAAACTGTCTCAAACAGGGAAAAACCCCGCAAAACATTCTTATCCAACATTCTGATTGTTTTTGTCAGAAATGGTCAAGACACGGAAAAATGTCTTTCATGTTGGATGTTGAACTAAGACTCCAAAATGATTTTCAATCTTAGTTATGTATCTTGCTTCATATGAGCCTGTTTCCTTTTTGAATGAATGTCTATATTTTGCTTTATAAACCACTGTAGCCTGTAAGAGTGTTTAAACACTGGCATACACAAGTGAACATCATTAGATAGTATTTGAATAATGTTAACATTTGTATCTCCTAGCAAGATTAGCAGAACTATACAGAATTACAAGTTGAAATTGACGATTTTGCTTCCAAAATTGGCTATTTCTTGGAATGCCACTCATAGTATTTGCATGTACAAAGCACATAAACTTTCAGTGCTATGTTACTTCAAGAATGACTTACCATTAACAGCCACACAGGGCCACAAATAGACCCTTACATCATGGCAGCAAGAACAAGCAAGTCTGATGGATTGGTTTATATCCCTTCTCGCCTATGCACTCTTGGCCCCGTTCCAGAAATGTACATCTGGGACTCTACATGCCAGTGTTTCCTGCTCTTTCCTTCCGTAGGCATCAGTGGTTTCTCTGGAATCAGTAATGTCTCTCTGTCGGGACAGCATCCCACACGACTACATGAAGTCATATCTGGCACATACACTGAGAATGGTGGGCTCTTCAACTCCTGAAACTAAACAATAGGAGCTTCTGTGTAGTCCATGCCTCCTAAATACTAAGTACCCAGTGCTAATTTGGAGCTTATGGTATATAGCATTGTACCATTTTGGAATTTAGGGACACTGAGCTTGGAAGAAACTTGCCCAAGATCACATGGCCAGAGAGTGACAACTGGATTCAAACCCACTTCAATTGGGCTTCACTTCATTACACTGTCTATACTCGAGGCATCAGTTTTTATATATTGTCTGCGATTCCTGTGTTTTTACTTTTGTCTTGAATGAGTGTATACTACTTTTGGCAATACTACTGCTATTCTATAACAATTTATAGAATGCTTAAAATGCATTGGTATTTAAATTGCACTAAGTATTTAAAATGTAATCCTTCCAACAACCAGCTCCCTGATGCCAGAGCTACTATTATGTTCATTAGACCAAAGGGGGAAGACTGAGGCTTTAAGAAGCTCTCCCAAAGTCGCTTGGTAAGTGACAAAGCTGGCGAACGAACACAGTTCTGTTTTGCTTCAAAGCTCATGTTCCTAAACACAGCACATCATGCTGTTCACAATAAGCAAAGGATGCCAGTTCTCCCGTGGAAGTCCTTGGAAGGACACATTACTCAGAAGGAGGACTCTCTATCAACATTAGTGTGAGGTTTGGGATGGGGCAGAGGAGAGGGGAGTGATATGTAGCCTATGGGGAAGGGCACCATGAATGATCAAATGGCACCAGATGATAGAGCTGGAAGTCTTGGAGAGCCCATCTGGGTCATTGACCAGCTGGGGAATCTAAGGCATGAAGGAGTGCAGAAATTGGCAACTTCAAAACACCATGTGCTAGGCAGTTCTGAGCCCTTGATAGGCATCTACTTGGATCCCCACAGCAACTCTCATTCAAGAATGAGAAAATTCTGTAATGGGGAGTCTAACTAGATTGCCCAGAGTCCTGTAACTAAGAAGTGGCAAGAAGCCTGGAGTCCAGTGCTTTTGTTCCTGCTCCTGGTTGGTGCAGATTTCTTCTCTGGACTTTGAGTTTGGGCTGCGTTACTGCTGAGGCAGCCCTTGGCAATCCAGCTACGTGATCTTCTTTAGAAGGGGAAGCAGGTGCAGGGGACAGTAGATAAGCAACTAGTAACCTCTCTTCTTGCTCTTGCAGGTTTTTAAACTCATATCATGGCTATTGGTCTTAGCTACTAGGGGAGGGATGTTCTATGTGCACCAAAACTTGATTTTAAGACATTCATTTGATATTTGAGAGACTCTGATGGCACGTGACAAACTCATTTCTGCAATCCCAGGCTAAAAGTAAAATCTAAAGCAAATGTTCACCCTAGTGCCAGACACCTAAAGTGCTTTCAGACCGAGATACTAGTGTGTCATGGTGCTGCTGTTAGCAAAAGTGTTTGACTCAGCCATAAGGGGATCATTTC
The DNA here is from genome assembly GCA_963573385.1 of Cacajao melanocephalus. Lineage (NCBI taxonomy): Eukaryota > Metazoa > Chordata > Mammalia > Primates > Pitheciidae > Cacajao > Cacajao melanocephalus. The sequence continues at coordinate 131,648 of CAUYLG010012185.1, read as the reverse complement.
ATTCAATTCTGTTTAAAATCATGTAGCCAAGAACTAAAGCATTTGGTTCTGTGAGAAGACTTTGGATAATTTACACCCTTTCATTATTACATATATTATGTATGTGTTAGGAAGAGGGGGGTTGGGGGTTGCATGTATATCATGTTCCTTTTGGCGAGTAATGCGTTGAACTAATTTATGTAGAGTTTTAGTACAACATAGTTGTTTAGCATAGGAGACGCAGTGTCTTTTTAACATGACAAATCTGAGGAATATTCTTAATGAGTAGCATCATTTTGATAAAGTGTGTCTTATAACATTTGAAACTAATATTGCATTTTTTTCTTATGGTGCATGCTCAGAGCCAAATAAGTCTGGGCTTGAATAGAGTTTTAAATCTCTTACAACTTATTCCTTCATTTGTGGGTTGTTTTAAACTTTTGTAGCCTGATTTCCGTGATTTCTTGACCAAAGGGGCAAGGGCACAATACTCCCATAAAATTTGAATAGAGGCTTGTGGTAGGTTATCTTATAACGGGTATTTACGGTCAACGAGGTTTGAGTTGTCTTCAACAGCTTGCGAACTTAGGTGCAAATTGAGTTCATTTGTCATTAGAGTAGCCATTGATGGGCACAGACTCCACCCCATTCCCCAGAGTCATAAAATGACTGTTAGACTGTTGGCTTCAAAGGAGAATTCTTCCTTCTCCTGCTTCCTTCTGCATGACGTTCTTAACCTCTGACTTGTACTGTAGTAGTTAAAACGCCAGCCACCTTGTCCAGTTATTCAGCTAGAAAGACGAGTAATACAAACCAATATGCAGAACCTCTATTTGTTATTATTTCAACTTACTTTAGATAAAGGTTTGTTACATGAATATATTGTGTGATGCTGAGGTTTGGGGTGCAACTGATCCCATCACCCAGGGGGATAAGCACAGTACCCAGTAGTTTTTCTTTTCCCCTTCCTACACTCCCTCCCTGCTCTAGCAGTCCCAGGTGTCTGCTATAACCATCTTCAGTTCTGAATATCAGTGTTCAGCTCCCACTTATCAATAAGAACATGTGGTATTTGGTGTTCTGTTGTTGCATTAATTCACTTAGGATAATGGCCAATAGTTGCATCCATGTTGCTGAAAAGGATGTGATTGTGCTCTGTTCTTGTGGCTGCATAGTACTCCATGCCGTGTTTGGACCTTGTTTTCTTGATCCAAGCCACTGTTGATGGGCACCTTGGTTGATTCCAAGTCTTTCCTATTGTGAATAGTGCTACAGGAACTCTATTTTGATTCTTCTGAGGGAGAATGACCTGCAGATCACTGAAATGCCTCTCAAATGTATACCAAGGGTTTTGGTTGTTTTAGGTATAATTTACCCTACAGTAAAACACACAATCTGTCATGCAGATCAGCTACATTTGACAAATTTCACTATCTGTACAACCCATATTCCTATAAAAATTACAAAATGCTTACCATCATGGAAAGGGTCCCTGATTGCCTTTCTAGTCAATCTCCATCACCCACAATCCCATACTGCGAAGACTTCACTGACCTGATCTCCATCACCATTATGTTTTGGTTCTTTTAAATTTTAATATAATTGAAATACTATAGTATGTACTCTTTGATGTCTACCTTCCTTTACTTAATATTAAGAATCATAGTTGGTACAAAAACAACTTTGTATGTTTAAATTTTGAAAATTTTTAATAAAGACCGGCTGGGTCTTCTGTGTAACTCAGGTTGGTTTTTAACTCCTGACCTCAAGCCATCCTCTTGCCACAGCCTCCCAAATTGCTGGGATTACAGACGTGAGCCACGGTGCCCACCCCTTGTGTCTTTTTATTGCTGAGTATTCCATTGTATGTAGAATTCCATTATAGTCAACCATTGTTCATGGGCAATTTAAAATGTTGTATTTTCAATAAAATGATGTACAATATGGGCTAAATGGTTCCCTCAAACTCACACATTGAACCCTAATCCAGTGTGATGGAGGTGTGCCCTCCAGAAGGAGATTAGGTTTAGATGAGGTCCTGAGAGAGGTGCCCTACTAATTGGATTAGTGCCTTTCTAAAAAGACACAGATTTGTCTGGTCTCTGTCTGACCTTCCTTCCCCACAAATACTAGGCAAATATCTTGGAGAGGTCTTGTTGGCGTGACTGTAAGATGCTTAAAAGCTCTCTAAAACACTGTCAGGACAATTACCAGGATGGTTTTGCTAAGGATACTGAGCCAAAGGGATAAAAAACTGGAACCATCTCCTTCACCATTCCAACTACAAGTTACAGATAACTGTTCCTTGAGTCAAATGGTACCTAAGGACGTGTGCAGCTCTGTTTGTTCTCTCATTCTCACCTTGTAAATTCCAGTCCTGTAAATTCCAGTCCTGTTCTGCGTGAAATACATTCTAGTTTAGGTGGTCCCTAAAGCACATCACTAAATCAAGTCTCTGGCCTCTATTTGAATCAGACTGTTTTCTTTAAAATAGTTCAAAGTTGAACGGTGCATGTAGGAATTTATTAAGTAAGCAAGGTAAAGCAGGTGTATGGGTAAAAAGACTTGGAACATCCGGGGATTCAGTTTTTTGGTGTGGGTGACTCCTGAGATAAGAGGGTGGCAGGAAAATAATAGGGTCAGATTATTGAAGGTATGTGTATCATTTTTAAACTAATTATAGGTACTTAACTGTAGAATGAATATTTCTAAGATGCAGACTTGAAGATATCATCTAGAAAAACTTAACGTGATATTTGTATAGAAAACCTAATCTCAGAAATTTTACTTTGGTATTTCTTTTGATTTTTAATAGTTGAAGTATATTTGAAAACAGTATCAAGTCAAACGTGATGGTTAAGACTGAGTGTCAACTTGATTGGATTGAAGGATGCAAAGTATTGATCCTGGGTGTGTCTGTGAGTGTGTTGCCAAAGAAGATTAGCATTTAAGGCAGTGGACTGTGAAGAGGTAGACCCACCCTCAGTCTGGGTGGGCGCTATCTAATCAGCTGCCAGAGTGGCTAGGATAAAAGGCAGAAGAACATAAAGGGACTAGACTTGCTGATTCTTCTGGCCTTTGTTTTTCTCTTGTGCTGGATGCTTCCTGCCGCTGAACATCAGACTCCGAATTATTCAGCGTTTGGACTCTTGGCCTTAAACCAGTGATTTGCCGGGGCTCTCGGGCCTGTGGCCTGAGACTGAAGGCTGCTCTGTTGGCTCCCCTGCTTCTGAGGTTTTGGGACTCGGCGTGCTCTGCCACTGACTTCCTTGCTCTTCAACGTGCACATGGCCTACGCTTGCAGAGGGCTTATGCTTCAGAAAAGAACAGAATATATTCGAGCCATTTGGGAGCGTTTGTAAAATCTGTGCTGCTTATTCTGAATTCTGGCCCAGTGGTCTTAGAGTTTCATAAACAGTTCTGAGAAATTAAGAGACGTGTTGAAAGACTTCTTATCCCTTCTAATAACAATAATGGCTAAAGCACTCAACATCATCTACGTTAAGCACAACATAATTTTCTTTATGGCGAGTCTCGCTTCCCTAAGCAACCTTAAGAGGTGTGGGTATCATTACTATTCCCACTTTTCAGATACAGAAACTGCGTCTTAGTGGCAGATCAGATGCAGTGAGGTTACTTTTTCTCTAATCCATCACATGGAAACTGAGGAGTAAGTCGTTTGACTTGGTTTTCAGCTAAGCAGAGAAGCTCAGAAAATGCATCGCCATGAGTTTTAAGTGTTCAAAGGGAGACGTGAAAGTGACCCATAAGGCACACATAACTCAAGTTATGCGGTGTTTTTCTCTGTCCCCACACCCACCGACCCAGCCCACACTATGTTTCAGATACTGATACTCAAGCAGAGACATGGATTTGATTACACTGGTTCTAAAATGCCTCTAGGTTTTCTATGAAGTCTTTTTTACCCAGCACCAATTTTCAGCAATGGTGTAACTTTTTTCCCCTCGATTTTTTATTGTTACATGTGGAAATTTGTCTATTGAAAAACACTGTCCCAGTGGAGAGTCATGCCAGGGAATCAGAAAAAAAAAAAAAGAGCTAGATAACTCAGAACTCTTCAATCTGGCTATCTCTTCTGAAGTCAGGAATGCCAAACTGTTTCCTCTCTATTGGAGATCTTCCCCCCACCCTGAATTTATCAGGCTGTGGAAAAATACCTGGAGCAAAAATAATCATGACAGCAATAACAATAGGTTTTATTGCACCCCAGGTATGTGTGAAGCATAGTGCTAAGAACTTTATTTATTGTACCATTTAATTCTCTTCATAGCCTATGGGGTTTTGTACTCTTATTTATCCCATTTTATCTTAGAAAGAAACGGGTTTCTAAATGGGAAGTGGCATCCCCAGGGTCAACCAGAAACGTAGGGAGGGGGCTGGGGTTTGATACTTGGTCACTGAGCCTGAAGAGCAAGTGCCTTGAATTCAGGTAAGATTACAGATCCAGTTGATACGGTTTAGATGCATGTTCCTGCCCATGTCTCATGTTAAACTGTAACCCCTAACGTTGGAGGAGGGGCCTAGTGGGAGGTGACTGGATCCTGGGTGCAGACTTCCCCTTCAGTCTCCTGAGTAGCTGCAATTTTACTTTAAGAGTTTCAGTAGAGGGAGGTTTCTGAATGTTGGCCAGGCTGGTCTGGAACTCCTGAACTCGGGTGATCCACCCACCTCGGCCTCCCAAAGTTCTGGGATTATAGGTATGAGCCATCACACCTGGCCATCCCCCACCCCCACCCCTTGCTATTTTTGGAATAGACAGTTGTCATGAGATCTGGTTTTTTTAAAGTGGGTAGCATGGTCTGTCTCTCCCTCCTGCTCCCGCCGTGTAGGACATGCCTGCTTCCCCTTTGTCTTCCGCCATGATCGTAAGTCTCCTCCCTAACCATGCTTCCTGTATAGCCTATGGAACCATGAGTCAAACATCTCAAAAATTATCCAGTCTCAGGTTCTTTACAGAACTGTGACAACCAGTTAAGACACCAGTTATCACCTGTGAGTTATTATGAAAACAATAGGCATTTATAGGAAATAGGTAAAAGCTTCCTATTCCAGCATTTGCATAGTGTTCCAGTCCTTGTTTCAAGAGTCTACTTTTTCATCCATCAACAGCCATTCCAATTTACACAGTTTGAGGACAGTGAATTGCCATCGTGGGGTCTCCACCAGTGCAAACATATAGACAAGGGACTCTATTGCCTATCCTGAAATGGAAGGAACGAAATGGAAAGAGAAGCTTAAATTGGAGATAAACTCGTCTTTTTTTGGTGTGGCTACCCTGCTAGACCTTCCTACAGCCACCTGGGCCTGCTTTTTTTCACAAGGTATAAACTGACACGTGGGGCCTTCTTGAGAACAGTCATTTTTTCTAGCTGCTTATAATGGTACTTAGACATGACGTTTTGGGAGGCAGTTTCAATATGGTGGCAGGGCACACTGTGTGTGTGTACAGTTTTTTTTTTTTTTGAGATGGAGTCCTGCTCTGTCGCCCAGGCTCAATGATGTGATCTTGGCTCACTTCAACCTTCGCCTCCCAGATTGAAGTGATTCTCCTGGCTCAGCCTCTTGAGTAGTTGGAACTACCGGTGCACACCACCATGCCCAACTAATTTTTGTATTTCCAGTAGAGATGGGGCTTCACTGTAACCAGTGGGTATGTAACCCCAGATTGAAACTGACCACTCACTCCTATGGGAGTGGGCAACCTCAGTGAGTGTCTGAAATAGGTCTGTCTCCTGCTTGAGCTAAATAGTGCTGTTAGTCTGTGAATAGGGCTATGCTACTTAATGCTCACCACAACCTGACAAGTTGTTATTTTCCCCCATCTTATTACAGAAGGAAACTAAGGCTGATGACCTTTCCAGAGTCATCCAGCAGACGTAGTGAAAAAGTCAGGATTTACTACCTGTTTGATCAGACTCCAAAATACGTCCCCTGAACCTATTTGTACTCTTGCTGGGTCCCAGTTGAACTTGGCATATGTTGTTCTAGATGATCTTAATATAGATCACTGCTTGGTGAATACATTATATATTTATATTTCAAATGGAGTGAATAATTGCTCTAAGATATCATACTTTGCCACTCCATGAAATGTTTGCAGTATATTTTTATACTAATGAAGGTGGTGTCATGAGATTCTATAAAAGGCCCCTGGAATGTTCTGGGAAAGTGCATACCATTATTAAGAACACTTTTCTTTTTTCTTTTTTTTGGAATCAGTCTCGCTGTTGCCCAGGCTGGAGTGCAGTGGCATGATCTCAGCTCATTGCAACCTCTGCCTCCTGGGTTCAAGCAATTCTCCTGTCTCAGCTTCCTGAGTAGCTGGGGGACTACAGGCACCCTCTATCACACCAGGCTAATTTTTGTATTTTAGTTAGAGATGGGGTTTCACCATATTGGTCAGGCTGGTGAAACCCTGTATCTACTAAAAATGGAAACTTCGCCTGCCTCAGCCTCGCAAAGTGCTGGGATTAGAGGCATGAGCCACCCAGCCCGGCCTCTTACAAACACTTTGATGAACTGGATAACGTTCAGAATAGGGGCATGTATTTATGCCACACTGTAGAACTTCTGAAAGATTCAGTCAGATGTATACAGTGCACGGGGACATCCCCTGCTTACCTGCCATCTGTCAGTGTTAACATCGATGTGTTAACAGGTGTGCTTTTTGCATTATTAGTTAGATCCTTGAACTTTTAGGGAAGTGATACAATGAAAAGCTTCCCAATGGAAATGTGAGGAAATAAATCTAAGTTACAGTGGATGGAGGATGGCGGGGAGAGGTGGTGTGTTGAGAGGGAGGTGTTTAAATTAACCGAATGATTTCAGTGCCTCTGTCTATGAACCCTAGAGTTCATACAAGAGGATTTCAGTATCCAATTGATTCTTTTCACAACTCCGTGAAATAATTCTTCCCACTTTCTGATAAAACTGAATAAAGTGTCACGTTCATAGCTGTATACCTAATATGTGCAGAGTTGGGATTCAAAGTCTAGTTGTCATAACTCCAGATCTCATGTGTTAGTAGACTGGTATGCTGTTTATTTAAAACTGGAACTACACGGACATAAAGACTTACTGATATATAATTGACAAAGTGCACGTGAAGTGTGCAACTCACTGATTTCTTACCTGCGTTCACTCCACTAAAACTATTGCCAAATCAAGATAGCGAACACGTCTAGAACCCGAGGGTTTCCTGGTGCCCTTCCCTTGGTTTCTCACCACTCTGACCCAGGCCCAAGGTCATCACTGCTGTTTTTTTGTCTCCATGGTCAATCTTATATCTTGGTGGCTCTTCTCTCATCCGATTGTGTTAATGTTACGTTTTATTTTTTCCGATGCATGTGTGAAAGTCTAGTAAACAACATCTCAACATTTAGCTAAATATCCTCCTTGGCCTGTGAGCAGCCCTGAGGTATGAGTCTTCCTTTGAACACCCTCACCCCACACTTCTCTGCAGGGTGCTTTCTCCTCTAGATGGTCTCTAAATCCCCGAGAAAACACCCAAGGCTTACAAAGAAGAGGAGAGAGAGTTATGCAAAATCTTCAAGAGCTGACCGTCCTGAGGGAGGGAAGCACAGCTGTTTGGTGGATGTGTTGCTGGAACCCACATGATGTACAGTACACAGTTTGACGCTAATAACTTTCTGCTTACAAAAGGATTAAAAGAACATACACAGGACGTGTCACTCCTTCCCCATAGTACCAGCTCCCCTTATTTCGGGGCATGACTTCTCCAAAATGGAAGCCGACTTGGATGTAGCGAATTTCAACTGTTAGGCATTGGATTACACCTTAATTTAAAGTTGTAGTTTTAATATTAAAAAGATGAGTGTTACTTTCATATCCCAGAGAAGCAATGAGTAAACAAATAAAAAATTCATTAGAGACAGGCTGCTGTTGCTGAGATGAAAGTTTGATGTTAGAGCTATGCTTTCAGATGCCTAAAACCCAGTCAGTGGGTCATTAGCTCAGCAGGCAGCCAAACTAAAAAAGAGCGATTTCGAGATGGGCAATGTCTGTGGTCTTCGCTTCTTGAAGGTTTCAAAAATTAACTTAGCATTTTCCCAGATGGGGGTGGGTGGGGGGGAACAATTCAGGCCTACCATCATGGTTAGGTTTAAAATTAAATATTCAACTATGCTTCCGAGTCTTGTGGTGTTTCTTCTCCAACTTTACCAGCCAATCACGTGACCTTAAAGCACAGAATGGAGATTTTTGAGGAGGGCATGAAATAGTGTAGTTCACTCAGTTCATAGCTAGGTAGTCATTTTCATTTTGTAAATGCCATCAAGCCCCAGGGCTGAAAGTCAAGGTCATGGACTGCAGTATGCATACATCTGTAGTTCCTGTCTACTTACTTAGTTTTTCTTTTTTGCCATGCAACTTATTTCATGGCACCCTATCTCTTATGTGATAACCATGGAAACTTTGTCAATGACACTGATCCAAGCCTAGCTAATCAGAGCTCCCTATCCCTACTAGACACATTGATTGGTCCAAGGAGGACCAATCGGAATCCTTCCCCAGCATATGCTAGGTCTTCGTTATGCATGGTCCCAACAAGGAAGAGAAAGCCATTATTTAGCTAGGTTTTCTCGAGGCAGCCAGATGGCAACTTACCCCAACAAATAGAGGCAGTCAGTTTGAAGGAAAAAAACAAGAAAAAGGACTCAACATAAAGTGAAACTGGACTGAGATGAGAAAAGGGAGGTCTGACAATGTTGCATATTTGTGAAATCAGGCATGTCTGAACTTGGGACCCAGTAAATCTCCAACACATTTTCTGTTGCTGTTGAGTGAGCCGATTTGAACTAGGGTTGTCTGTCTGTGCAGCTGAATGAATCCAAACCAATATAATATCAAAAGTCTTTGCTCTGATTAGTCTGAGTATAGGGTAATTATTGACCCCTGTAGGCAAATCATCCCCTACTTTCTATTTAAGTACTTGAGCTTCTACAACTCTTGAGTTCTCTTGCAGATGAGAAACTACATGTTAACAACAGAATGGGGTCATTGTACAGTAGAAAGAGTATAGACTTTGGACTCATCCAGGTCACTCAATATGACAACATTCCTCTTTAAGGCTGAGTAGTATTCCACTGTGCAAAAACTACATTTAAAAATCTGTCAAGTGGACACTTAAGTTATATCCATATCTTGGCTATTGTAAATACTGCTGCAATGAGCATGGGACTGCAGATTTCTCTTTAACATGTTAATCTCAATTCCTGTGTGTGTATGCGTGTGTATATCCATCCAGAAGTGTGATTGCTAGATCATATGGTGATATGGTGTGGCTCTGTCCCCACCTAGGTATCACCTTGAACTCTAATAAAAGCACCTGTCGAGCAAGGGACCTGCTGGGAGGGTAATTGAATCATGGGGGCGAGTCTTTGCTCAGCTGTTCCCATGAACAAGTCTTGCGACATCTGATGGTTTTATAAAAAATAGTTCCCCTGTAGAAACTCTTGCCTACTGCCATGTAAGATGTCCCTTGCTCTTCTGCTATAATTGAGTCCTCCCCAGCCATGTGGAACTGTGAGTCCATTAAACCTTTTTCCTTTAACAGTTACTAAGTCTTGGGTAGTTCTTTATTAGCATAAAGAACAACTAAAGCATACGGTAACCCTATTTTTAGTTTGAGAAACCTCTAGACTGGTTTTCTAAATGGCTGTGCTAATATATATTCCCACCAACAGTATACAAAGGTGTTTTTCTCTACATCCTTACCAACTCCTGCTACCTTTTGTCTTGATAATAGCTATTCTGATAGGTACGAGGTGATACCTCATTGTGGTTTTAATTTGTATTTGCCTGATTAATGGTGGGGAGCATTTAAAAAATATATCTGGTCTTTCAAAGGTCTTTTGAGAATGTTTAGTTAGGTCCTTTGGCCATTTTTGTTTTGTTTTGTTTGAGACTGAGTTTTGCTCTTGTTGCCCACTGGCACGATCTTGGCTCACTGCAACCTCCGCCTCCTGGATTCAAGTGATTCTCCTGCCTCAGGCTGCCACCCGGGTAGCTGGGATTATAGGTATGTGTCACCATGTCTGGCTGATGTTGTATTTTTATTCGAGATGGGGTTTCTCCATGTTGTTCAGGCTGGTCTCAAACACCTGACCTCAGCTGATCCTCCTGTCTTGGCCTCCAAAAGTACTGTGATGACAGGTGTGAGCCACCGTGCCTGGCCTTTGCTCATTTTTTAATAGGTTTATTTGTGTTCTTATTGAGTAGTATGGGTTCCTTGCATATTTTGAATATGATCTCTTTATTTGATGTGTGATTTCCAAATACTTTCTCCTCACCTGGCTTGTCCCTTCACTTTGATCTTAAATAAGTGAGGCATAGAAATTAAAATACCGCATGATCCCACCAGAGGCTTGGGATAAGAGTGGGTGGGGTCAAGGGAAATGGTCAAAGGGTACAACATTTCAGTTCCTTACAGGAGGACCAAGTTCTGGCTTTCTGTCATATTACGGTGTCTATAGTTAATCTGCTATATCTCAATTGCTAAAAGAATGGATTTTAAATGTTCTTACCCAAAAGAAATAAGCATGTGAGTGATGGATGTGTTAGCTAGATTTGCTCATTCTGCAATGTATGCATGTGTCAGGGTATCACATCATACCCCATAAATCCAATTACATCATTTAAAAATAAAAGTCAGCATTGTATGTTTTTAATATGTGGACAAACACTTAGGTTCAAAATAATCTCTTGCAACCCAGAACTCTTTGTTCAGTATGAGTCTTGATACATGTAAGAAGAGACTTGGGAGGCTGAGGCAGGTGGATCACGAGGTCAGGAGTTCAAGAGCAGCCTGACCAACATGGTGAAACCCCATCTGTAGTAAAAATAAAAAATTAGACGGGCATTTGCTGTGCGTCTGTAATCCCAGCTACTCGGGAGGCTGAGGCAGGAGAATTGCTTGAACCCGGTAGGCAGAGGTTGCAGTGAGTGGAGATCATGCCACTGCCCTCCAGCCTAAGCGACAGAGCGAAACTCCATCTTAAAAAAGAAAGATTCCGATACCTATGACAGTTAACTGATGGGAGTATTGATAATCATAAAGGTTGGTTCCAGGCTGGGGACAGTGGCTCATGCCTGCAATCCCCACACTTTGAGGGGCTGAGATGGGAGGATTGGTTGAAGCCACGAGTTAAAGACCAGCCTGGGCAAGGAGAGCAACACCCTATCTCCACAGAAATTTAAAAATTGGCTGGGTTTTGGGGACTGCACCTATAGTTATAGCTACTTGGGAAGGAGAAGCTGAGGCAGGAGGATTGAGTCCAGGATTTGGAGGCTGCGGTGAGCTCTGATGGCACCATATCAAAGCATGGCTTGAATGCCAGCAAACCAAATTGCCAGGGTCTGCAAAGGAACTCGGAGATCTGCCTTGTGAACAGGCTCTCCAGGTGACTCTGATGCAGGCAATCCATGGACCACATTTAGAGGGGAAGGAAAAAAAAATGTCTTGAGCTCTTCTTTGATGTACTAAGAATCTTCCGGGGAAAATATTGAGTGGGCTCTATGGATTAGAAAGGAAATCTTCATTTAAGCAGCAGAAAGATAGAGGGTTAGTTTTCAGAAATAGTAGAATTAAGTGAAAATGTATAGGTCAGCAGGACATTGTCCGGACAAACATAAGGGGGAAGGGAATGGTAAAATATGTGCTGCTTGTGACCTCGGTGGTGTAGATGCCAAGAGCGTGGTGTCCGATGATAGATTTGAGGTACCATGGAAGTTTCCACTGCTTAAGATTCATTCTTGTTGCCGCTGGTGGTACCCACTCCCCATGAAAATTACAAGAGAAGCCTTATAAAAATAAGCTGGGTACGGTTGAGCACACCTGTAATCCCAGCGGTCTGGGAGGATCGCTTCAGCCCAGACATTTGAGACCAGCTTGGGCAATGCAGTGAGACCCCATCTCTACAAACAGTAAAAACAAATTAGCTGAGTGTAGTGGTCTGGGTGAAGTCCTAGCTACTCAGGAGGCTAAAGTGGGAAGATGGCTTGAGCCCAGGTGATCCTGGCTGCAGCGAGCCGTGATCTTGCCACTCACTGCACTCTAGTCTGGCAGACAGATAAGTTGAACAAAAGCTGCATAATTCATTGAGGAAAAGAAAAGAAAAGCCATAGGGAATAATCAATGTTGATGACTCTGCATTGCTTGAGACCCTCTTAGCTAATGCAGACTATGCAGCTTCGTAAATGCTCCTCTCCCCATGACCCCTGCTTTCTGGTTCATACCCTGGCATAAACCCTTCCCCTTGAGAGTGGCTGAATCTAGTGATGTTCTCAGAATAGAATATGACAGGCAGGAACAGGATGTTTGTTCTGAGAATAGGTTATAAAATCCGTGGCTTCCATCATGCGAGCACTCTCTGGCTCTTTTTACTTGCTGTCTATGATGAAACATGCTGGCATGTTGGGAGCTGCCCTACAGATAGGCCTTTATGGCTGGGAACTGAGGAACGAAGAAGGCCTCTGGCTACAGGCAGCAAAAAACTGAGGCCCCAGTTCAGTCTGCAAGAACTTGAATCCTGCTAATAGCCTTGCAAGTAAGCTGGGAAATGGATCCTTCCCCAGGCAAGACTTTATGTGACCGTGGCCCCCACCAACACTGACTGCAGCCTTTTGTGAAACCCTGGACTTCTGGACCACAGAAACTATAAAAGTTTTGTTTGAGATGGGGTCTTGCTCTTTTGCTGAGGCTGGAGTGCAGTGGGTGATCTTGGCTCACTGTAACATCAACCTTGACCTCCTGGTCTCGAGTGATCCTCCTGCCTCAGTCTTCTGAGTAGTAGCTGGGACTACAGAAATGGACCATCATGCTCAGCTAACTTCTTAATTTTTTGTAGAGAGACAGTCTCCTGATGTTGGCCAGCCTGGTTTTGAACGCCTAGTCTCAAACAATCCTCTTGCTTTGGCCTTCAAAATCTTATAGGTACAAGCCTCTGTGCCCAACCTTGTTTGTTATTTTAAGCTGTTATATGTGGAGGTAACTTGTTATACTTCAATAGGTAATTATACAAAGACTTAGGTTTTTTTGACTACTGATCTGGCAGCTCATTAGGAAAGTCCTGAGAAAGCTCTACCAGTGACAGTTTCATGTGTCTTAGGGGATACTTCCACAGCTTTGCTTTAAAACCAAGCTTCTAATCTGGCTCCACCAATTTCTAGTAGCTTGTGCAGCCTTCTCTCACTTCTGAGACCTGGTTTTCTTATCCAGAAAATAGAGATGGCCTCGTCTACCTTGAAAATTGAGAGTTAGAGATAAAGTAGTTCTTACCACAAAGACATGAGTGCTTTTTACTTTGACATAAACGAGCAGATTGACAAGGTATGGGTGGGCAGGATTTCTGCACCCTGGTGAACAAGGTCTGCGTAATCTCCTCCTGAGTGTGGGAGGAGTCTGTGACTAGGATGTCATACCACTCACTTGGTAGCAACAATAGGTGACTTATCAGCTGACACTGAGTCAACTGCTACCCAGGGAGATAATCCTGGGTGAGCCGGAACTAATTAGAAGAACTGTTAAAAGAAGGTGAAGAAATTCAAAAAGTATACCTCTGCTCACCTGCAGGAAGGTGCAAATATCCACATAGTAAACTTTCTACGGGGCTGCCTGGAAAGGAATGGCTGGTAGCTTTTACGGGCTGAGAGAAGTCACCAGCTAACGACTAGCAAGGAAGTGGGGACCTTAATCATACCTCCATGAGGAACTAAATTCTGACAATCTTGATAAGTTTGGAAGATGATCTCAAGCCTCAGATGACAGTCACAGCCATCTCCAGTGCGTCCCTTGTAGCTGGGGAGATCCTGAACACAGGGCCCATCTCCGACTCATACCTAGACTTCTGCCCCCTGCGAATTGAGAGATCTCAAATGCATGCTTTCAGCTACTAGGCATGCTTAATTTATTTTACAGCAATGGACATTAATACTCAAGGTTAGGGTGGTCACTTAATGGCATGTCGGGTACATTTGTGATGTTTCACTCTGTAACCGTACCGTTACCAGAAATGGGTCCTCAACCAGACCCCAAGAGAAGGTTCTTAGATCGTGTACAAGGACGAATTTGGGGCAAGTTCATAGGGGAAAGTGAAAGCCAATATTTTTCAGGAAGTAAAGGAGTAAAGAATGGTTACAGTGTAGACAGAACAGTGGCATGGGCTGCTCAGTTGAGTATACTTAGTTATTTCTTGATTATGTGCTAAACAAGAAACTATTCGTGAGTTTTCTTGGAAAAGGGCAGCAATTCTTGGAAAGCAGGGTTTCTCCCCTTTTTAGATGATGTAGGGTAACTTCTGCACATTGCCATCGTATTTGTAAACTGTCCTTGTGCTGGTGGGAGTGTCTTTTAGCAAGCTAATGTCATATAATTAGCATATAATGAACAGTGAAGGTGACCAGAGGTCACTTTGATCACTATTTTGGTTTTGGTGGGTTTGGGCTGGCTTCTTATGTTACTAACAGCGTCTTTATGCCCTATATCCTATGATCCCAATTTGGCAGACCCCCCATCTCATTCTGTAGTAAGAATGCCTAACCTCCTAGGAAAGTAGCCCAGCAGGTGTCGGCGCTATTTGACCCAGCCATTATTCAAGATGGGGTCACTCTGTTTCAAATGCCTCTGACGTATTTCAGTATGCCTCTGACTGTACTTACCTTATTTTGGTAATCCTAGTGCTCAGCCCTCTGGAGAAAGGTAGAGCACTGTGGATGAGCAAAGAAATGGGTAAAAGAATGCACAAAGAGGTCAAGTTCCTACTCCTTGGATATAGAGGCTGAAGATGGAATAGTGCTGCTAAAATGGATGCTGCTAAATCATGCTCTTTGAAACGCCCTATGAGTTCACGTCTGTCTCCTTTGGGACTTAGGATTTGCTGACTTGGCCAGCATAATATCTAAAAGACAAGCTTCTGGTATGTGCTGGCTTAGTTCCCAAAAACCTGAGCGTCAGTGACAACCAGAAGTAAAGTAAATGAATGGCTGGCTTTTTAAGAGGAAAAGGAAAAAAACTTGGGCTACAAAATTAAAATGTGACAAGTCTACATGATTACTAGAGGAGTAAATTATGAATAGTTTCATACATTCAAATCTGTAATACTAATCAGAAGTTTTCCGATCACTTTTTCTTTTATCTCCCCCGATCCCTGTGTTTCCACGTGAGTAGGTGTTAATAGCTCAAAGTTACCCAACTCTTATGCAATTCGAGCCTTTGAATGCACTGTGGCAGTATTCAATCCTTTCCCTCCAAGATAACATGAGACTTCAAACTTCACAAGTTCTATTCATACACCATCTTAATCTCTATGTGCTAGTTACTTATGGGGGGTGCATGCATGGTGCTTTTGGTAGACCACTGAGCACATACTCAGGGTGATGTCAGAATAAGTGAAACTGAAGTTTCTTTAAGTGTTCACAGGATTGAGCTTAAGGCTTGAGAAGCTTTAAGGGAAGCATGCCAAAAGCTAAGTCCAACGCATATTCATCTGAGGGAGCTAAGATAGCCATCCTATGGAAGTATGTCCAGGCACTGCCAGTTTCAGGAACCTGTTTCCCCACAGAAATCTCATAAGCCATCTTTAGGTGTCAATGTTACTTTCTAGTCCTGACAGTCACCTTTCCAGTCTTTCAAGCTTGAAAGAGGCCTACCCTTTGCTCTGATCCATTAGTCAACAGGAGACAAAGAGTCGGGTAAAGGAAGATAGGGAGAAGCAGCTAAAACCTAAGTAGGGGCTCATACCGGGGGGCAGTGAGTCTGACCAAACAAGAGCTGAGTACACAGACAAAGTAGGTGGTGGTTTTTATTTTCGTGGCATGTCTGCTAGACATCTTACAATTATATATGCATCTTGCCTTATATTTCTGATAGATAGTGCCAGTGTGAAGCATGAGGAAATCTATACCGGAGAAGGCAAAGCTAAGAAAACTGAAAGAAGCAAAAACTTGGGCTACAAAATTAAAATGTGACAGGTCTACATGATTACTAGAGAAGTAAATTGTGAATAGTTTTACACATTCAAATCTGTAATACTAGATAATCAGAAGTTTTCCAATCACTTTTGCTTTTATCTCTGCCTGTCCCTTCTCTTCTATTTCCCTGTCTTTATCTCCTCCCCTCTTATTCATTTCTTTTGCCTTTTTTTTTTTTTTTTTTTTTGGAGACTGGGTTTTGCTCTGTTACCCAGGTTCGAGCACAGTGGTGTGATTTCAGCTCACTGCAACCTGTGCCTCCTGGGCTAAAGTAATCCTCCCACCTCAGCCTCCTAAGTAGCTGGGACTACAGGCATACACTACCATGCCCAAGTAATTTTTTTGATATTTTTTGTAGAGAGGTCTCGCTATGTTGCCTAGGCTAGTCTCAAACTCTTGGGCTCAACTGATCCTTGGGACTCGGCCTCCCAAAGTGCTGAGATTACTGGTGTGAGCCACCAAGCCTGGCCTATCCTTTGTACTTTCTAGGCAGGATGGCTTTGAGGGACTATACTGCTAAAAAAAAATGACTTCTTGGGACCTTTTCATTCTTAGCCAATGAGATTAAAATATCTCTCTTTAATAAACCTACCTCCAGACCCAGGAATCTGTCAATGCAACACCTGGCTGAGTTCTTAGCTGGCTGACATTAAAGGAGTGGGCCTTCTAGGAGAATGGAAGAGCTGTTTCAAGAGGCAGACACGACTTGGTTAGCTGCCTGCCACCAGGAAGGAATGTGGATGCTATGCTCCCAAATTTCCAGCTTCTCAAGAGACAAATTCTATGAAATATCCCCATTTTCAAACATTGGAAGTTAACAAATGTCTTGTAAATATCTATCCATATCCAACGACAGACTCTTTAGGAGCATTTAGTTCCCACAGCCACCAGGAGGGGTGGATTCCATCCTACACCTTGAACTCAGTCTTAGCATTCTTGTGACTAACGTGGAGAGGCCAAGAATATTTACTTCCTTCCTAGCACTGGTACCCAGGAATTTAGAGGTTGGGGCAGGGATACTGAAGAAAATGGCCATGGCCTACTGGGGAGCCTTGGGGGTGACACGTTACTTTTTATCCCAACCTTGAAGTTGCTAGCAGCCTTGGCTGGTCAATTCTCCTCTCTCCAAACCCCGAACACAGACCCGTATGGATATGCATAGATGGTGTTCTGTTGGAGGAGAAACCAGTTTTTTAAAACTCGCTAAATACTAAGTCCAATTTGCTTTGGAATATTGCCTGTCTATTGTAGCATCAGGGATCTCTGATTGATCTTGACTTATCTGACCCTAGAATCTACTCTATGGGGCAAAGGGTGGGTCTTGGTACCTATAACAGTTTGTTATGGGCATTGAGTATTCTGTTACATTTCAAATCTATATCAAAGTGACATATCCCTGGGTGAAAAATACCTTGAGGCAAATGAGAGGAGAGGGGTATGAAGATTCACTGCACATTTTCCATCTCACCTTTGTCTGACAATCGGCTTTCAAAGTAATTATATTTCCTTCTCTTTTACCAAGGAGGATGTGGGTGTTTAATGTAGTTGGACATCTTGGCTGAGAAGCAAATGGTGGAGCTGAGGTTTACACGTGGGGCAGAGTGGCGCGATGCCTTGTGTTTCTCTGCATTTGTGGATGTGCCTTGCAGATGTACAAAGCACACACAGTTCCCCAGGTGTCTGCGGTGGAGTACACACAGATACCAAATCACCATTAAAATGTTTAACGATAGCTCTCCATAGCTGAGCAGCTTTCCTGGCTTTCCAAATTCACCGTCACTTAACACTCACTCTACTGTGGCTACAAAATCCATGATTTCAACATGGATCTTTTTTTTTTTTTTCATTTTTCCTCCCAAATGGAGGGTGAGTAACTTTCTCAGACCCCACACTCTCGGTGTTGTAGTCTTACTGAATCTTCATCAAAATGCAATGAGGCATTTCCCCAATCTGAAAACTAAGCCCTAGAGAGACTAAATTGCCAAAGTCACACAGCTGGGAAGAAGACAGAAGATAGCAGAGGTGGGATCTAAACTGAGATTGATCTAGAATATTTATTTACTTATTTATACATGTATACATACATACATACATACATACATACATATGTACGTACAGAAGGATAAAGGCTGGACATGGTGGCTCATGCCTATAATCCTAGCACTTCAGGAGACCAAGGTGGGAAGATCCCTTGAGTTCAGGATTTCAAGGCCAGCCTGGGCATCCTAGTGAGACATTGCATATAAAAAACAAAAAAGAGGAAAAAGACCTCTAACCAATACATTCTGTTGTCTGTTTTTCTATTCTTCCTGCCGCATGCCTAAAACTTTGGCTGAATGGAAACAAAGATCTATTGTCTATCAGCCTAGAGGAGTCAGTTTTGATTTTTGAGTGACAGAAAAAAGATTTTGGGAAAAGGAGGATTTTATTTTTCCACCATGCATGGCGTAATCATTTTGAATTTCAGTATTTGTACGTTGCAGCTGACAAAGTTTTGTGGGCTTTTCCTTTTCTCATAAAACATGCACACTCCTCCTCTCCACCCACTTTTTGGGTTGAGAGAGAAGAATAGATCTTTGGAAAAAAAGGGAAATGGTAAAAAGAACAATACATCATCTAGTCATGCAATTTAGGAAAATAAAAAAAGGGGAAAAAAACAGCAAGCCAGTTATGCTGACAGCCCTGTCCAGCTGAGCGGCAGTTCGGTGGCTGCTGAAATCCTACTTACAGTAATGAATTTCAGTGCCGCTCGCCAGCCTAGGAGTGTTTAGGGGAGATAAAAGTCGAGCTGTGTGCTGTGCCTCTGACCTGGTTTTCAGTTCTAGACAACTTCCTGGTGTGGTTTCAAAAAGTTTGACTTTCCAGATGTGAGCACGAGAGCTTGGTTTTCTGGCCTGTAGCTTTATTGCTGTCTGCTTTAAGGCAGATTTTCAGAGTGGGTTGTGGAGGGTTTAACTTACTTTATATGGTTTGCTGGAGTCTGCATGCTGATGAGCTGCCAATTTGCATACTGCGCCTTCGCTGCCGTCACCTGCCCACAGCAGCACCATTACCCTACTTCCTGGGTCTCTGCTCTTCTATTTTTTACCTGCAACCATTATTTATTTACTTATTTTTTTAGAGCCTGGGGAATTCTCTTGCTCTCATTGACTTTTTGCTTCATTCAAGCAACACGCCATCTGTCTATTTCAGTCAGGGAGCTTGGATGTCAAAGTCACAGGCACCTGCACAATTTCATGAGGAATCATGGGAGTGGGGGTGTGTGCACCCTCAAAGGAAGACCCTGGGGCCCTCTTGATACCCCACCATCTAAACGAGTGCTTGCCAGGTAGCTGGTAAAACCAGATCTCTAAGTGCAGTGTGCAGTAAAGGGAAAAACGCTTTGACTTTGGCTCCTAGCTTCGAGGTTGACACGCTTTGTTACATGGGGCAAATTGTTTTCCTAGGCTGCTGCAAGGATTAAGTGCCAGGATATACACTAAGTGTTAAGGATGCAGCAACAACTTCGGAGTTGAACAGTGATCATGACTCGGCTCCACCACTTAATACCCATATGCCATGGGGGTATCCCCAGCCTTGCTCGAACTTCTGGTTTCTTAAGGGTAGACTGCGACAATAATTGGACTTACCTGGCCAGGTTGTGAGGATTAAGTAAGATAATGGTAATAAGTCTCATTTGCTGATGGCTTACTCTATCAGTATCTACGTAATGTAAGAATTAGCATGTATATTCATGGTCTGATAATGTATATGATGTAGTTATGCTAACATACAAAAACATTAAAAAGCAGTTGGTCTCTGCATAGATTTCTCATGTATAAAGTTGTATACAATTCTATGTGTAAACATAGTATATAATGTGTATATGCACGTAAACTATATACATATCTTTTAAGTCTGATTTCACCATAATGCCACCTTGTTACTGAGAAAACATTACCCCTTGGATATAGTTGGATATAGTTGGCAAATCCCCTTCTTGAGGTGGGATATCGTGATCCGATCAGCTTTCACTATACAGGCCACAAAGGCTTCACTTTGGGGCCTCCCCAGTCTTCCAGAGGGGCAACCAGTGCACAGCATGTAAGACTAGGCCCGTGCAGGAGACTCTACAAAAGGGCCAAGGTTAGACCCCAAATCTATGTCCCCTGAAACTGCAGACAGCAGCAGTGTGATGCCCTGGCTTTACCCATGAATGAAAGGACTGTTGTGTGCTCTGAGATGAACTGGTTCTTGGTCCAGTATCAAGCATCAGGTTCAGTCCTGAGCAATTGCACAATTAACATTTTGGACCCTTCAGAAAAGACTGCAGCTTTTGAGTTTACATACAAATCTCTAATATAGTCATGTACACGCACATGTTTATTATCCAGGATAAAGAGAAAACAAGAACTCCCTGCCCCCTAAAACAAGGCTTTGTAAGTTTTCCAGCAAATAGAATTTTTTTCTGAGAATACTATTTTCAGTCCTAGTCATTCATTGGTATAAACTTTTCTCGTGACAACCTGTGATTGAGAATATGCTTTGATATATAGGTACATGTAGGTATGTGCTTGTGTATGTATATACACAGCCCCCATTTACACATGCCCATAGATTTGTCAGCTTTCTCGACATTCTGTCCTATCTGCAGGAAGAACCAAGCATGAACACAGTCACACAGTTAGCTGGACAGTGGTACCTTCCAGATGGTGGTCTTTAACCTCAGGAGTGCTGCAAGCAAAACGAGTCTAGGAATCGGCCTTTTGAAGCCCACCGGGTTCTAAGAAAATCTGTAGCGCATAGTTCGGACACTGTCTTAGCACTAAAATGCTTTTGCTTGTGTGTGCTCATGTGTATGCTTGGGAGAGTGCTCAGAAAACTATGTTTCCTTCAAAAACGGCTCCTTCCAGGAAGTAGAAATAGGCTTCAGAAGACGTAAGTAATAAAATTGTCGGTACACTGAGTGGGAACTTAAGATTGAGATAATCAAACTCTATCTGTACTATTTTAATTGTTTAATATGGAGAAGGGTTTGCTGTTCAATATATTGCTTTAAGAAATAGCTGGCTGGGCGCAATGGCTCATGCCTGTCATTCCAGCACTTCTGGAGGCTAAGGCAGGTGGATCACCTGAGGTCTAAGAGTTTGACAACCAGCTTGGGCAACATGGTGAAACCCTATCTCTACTAAATGCAAAAACAAGCTGGGTGTGGTGGTGCATACCTGTAATCCCAGCTACTCGGCAGGTTGAGACAGGAGAATCACTTGAACCGGGGAGATGGAAGTTGCAGTGAGCCGAGATCTTGCCACTGCACTCTAGCCTTGGCGACAGAGAAAGACTTTGTCTCCCCTGGCCAAAAAAAAGTGGGATGAAGGAATGGCTACTTCTCGGGCGTTGTCCACAGAAGATAAATGCCAGCCTCTATTTATGCATGAAGCATATGCATGACATATGGGATTCCTTCAGGCTTATTTTCTCACCTCTGCCTACACTTTGTGGGGGAGGACAGCCGTGGGATGATAAGAATCTGCATCCACTGGCCAGGTCTCTTCAACTTGTTCACTTCTGCCATCAGTCTTCTTTACATTTCACATAAAATGTATATTCTTATCTCTATTTTGGATAAGAGCCTGTTTTTGGAGATTCTAATGTGTAAACTATATCTGTCATCTCCTCTTATCCTCCTATTGGGCTAAGGTATAAACCAGTATTTTAGGAAACCATTATCTCCCTCCCACCACCTGTAAGGATAAAGCTAGTGACTTGTTTTAATTAACGTATGCATACATACTGTGTAAGGAGAATACACAGGAGTCCCAAGTTTAACATCACCACTGCCACCATCGCCCTCAATAATAAAGTGGGCACAGACTTCAGGGTCAGACGGTTCTTCGTGTTGCGCCCTCTTTCGACACTTGCTAGATGGGGCTTTGGGCAAATATGTGACCTATCGGATCCTTCCTGTCCTCATAAAATAAGAGTAACACTACTATTAAGGGTCAATTGACAACAGGCAATACAAGTTGATTTATAACCTGCATGGTCTTCATATGTAAGGAGTTTACAGAGAAGGGATGATTAAATATACTGAAATGAGATGATGTATGCTGTTAAGACACCCTGCAGTGTGGAAAAATGATTGGACAATAAAAACTCTGCAGGTGGCACACAGGGTTAAACTGCTCATGTATGAAGTTCTCATTGGTCAGATGATAACATGCCTTATCAATTAAGGGTGCACATTCTGGAATCCTAGGGTGATCATTTGCTTGCTGTGTGACCTTGGAGAAATGAATCTGTGTCTCAGTTGCTCCAACTGTGGATAATAGTGTACAGTTTATGAAGTACTGCTGCAAGCATTTTACATAGATTGCTTTCTTCTCCCTAACAATATTAAGAGGTCAGTGCGATTATCCTGAGGTGCAGGTGAGGAAACTGAGGCACAATGCTTTGGTTTAATTTGTCCTGGATTGCCGCCAGCAAGTGACAGAATCAGGGTATACACTCAATGTCTGTTTCCAGTATGCACATTACAAAAATCTTTGTTCCCAAGTTGATAGGAATATGAAGATAAAATGAGACAGGATTAAGATACTAAATGAGGTGGACAGTTCATCCTTGATAAGATTTTTAAATGAAATAAGGAACACAAATTTTGGCTCCTAATGAGCACCCGATGTATGTGAACTCTAGCACTTACTGTATTTTTTCATCTTATCCAAGGTCTCCCAAAAAGGCATTACTAGCTGAACATATTTATTTGAAATGAGCGATGTCTTGTTTTGTTTAAAACGGAGGACTGACGTGTCCATGCTGAGAGATAGCTAAACTTCCTTGAGTGTTTCTTAAACAGGGTGAGTTCCAGTGACTTCTTTAGAAAAATGAGTGAGAAAGGGAACTATTTTGAACCAGAAATCCAGGGTACTTGCAGGAGGCATCTGGTCTACTGGTCGCTGGGGCAACCTGCTGCTCACCTGGGCAGCACCCACCCCACATCCCTGGCAGACCCAAGTGCACTCAAACCTGTGGATGACGCATCTACCCACTGAGAAAACCCGTGGAAGCCAAAGAACTCAGAACACCAACTTGTACCTTTTCAGACTAAGCTTTTATTTTTTTGATATTACAAACCAGTTTTCTTTATTCACAAACCACTGTAAGTGATATAAACACTAATTTCTAAAGACAGATATACACATTTTCTGGGTTTGCAGATTGCGTGATGTGTGTGTTAAGAAGTCACTATATGCCACACATAATATTAATTTTCCATAATTCATAATAGCAATAGTTATTTAGATAAATGAAAACATTCCAAATAAATACTGTTTAAAAAAAATCCAAAATGTTTGTTTACATCTGACATACATTTTAAAATGACTTATTGGCATCTTGGAGGAGTGCCTGGACAAAAGATTCTGCAACGTCAGTTGGCACCCACTTACTCTAAATGATTTTATTAAAACTACATACAGTCATGGGGGAAAAGTACAGCTCATTGATGAAAATCAAAACCGCAAATGAATTTTACTTTAACCAACACAGTAAGAATTCTATGTTTGATTCAAAACACAATACAAATTCTGGATTTTGAAATCCGAGGCATTCAGGAGAAATCATCTTATTCTCCATAGCCCCCTGCTCCTACTCTTTCTTCCCTCCGGAGGATGCCATAGTATTTTATAACACGTTTCGTTTAAGAACGTCAACCAGGCACCCACTGCCATAACTGTTTTCCAGGTGGGGGAATGAGAAAGTCTCAGTGATGCTATGAAACACCCCCTTGCCCCTCCCCTCACCCACCCAAATAAGTCTGGTGAAAAGAACACTTGATACGCTTTTGGCTGATAAGCAGTTCCCCCCTCCCCCTTTTCTCTTTTCAAGATCACTATCTGTCTTAGATATCGAAGCTACAGAAACTTCGTTTTCAAATCTTGTGAAACTTTATTGATGGTTTAATATCCAACTGATCTTACGGCATGCACATAGGATGGCAAGAGAAAGCTGGATCACACTTTTTTTTTTTTTAAGTTTTGTTTGGTTTTGTTTTAAAGCAGAGTTGTTACAGCGGATTGGCAGGTTCACAGCGGTGAGTTGATAACTTACTGAAGTGCGTGCCACAGGGCCTGCACTATACACATGAGGACTTAACCTATGGCAGCAAAACTACTCAGGGACAGCCTGCTGCTGTTGTTTTTATTTAAATACAAAAACAGGAAGACCCGTGACAGATACCCCAACTTAGGTTAACTTGTAAACAGGACAACGTGGAAAGTTCAAACAGAAGTTACGGACAAACTGCAATTTTTCGGCTGTGTCACTCTGGCCTTACATCCTAGAAAGGTGGGGAGACTTTGTTTTTCTGGGATGAAGAGGGTGGAGCTACGTTTTTTTTGTTGCCTTTTGACAAGTGTCCTGGGCCTTGGAGACAGAACTAAAGAGATCGTTTTTGAGATAATCCTTGGGCATGGGAAAGAGGTGGAAGGGCAGGATCTCACGGACTGAAAAATTGCAGATTGCTCACACAACGCAGTCACATTTCAAAAAGTACCAAGCTGATGAAAATACCATGATTATCTCTACTCAACGATTGCAATACTTGTAAAATGCTTCTATAAATCTGAATATGATTATCATGTAATTCCATAAAAATTATACGTCTGTCTCTAACCGTTGTTCTACTAGGCTAAAACTAAAGCTTCATAGACTGTTTCTAGAACTTAACAACTCCACTGCACAGATGTAAATTTTATACATTTTTTTTTAACTGGTACAAAGAATTTAAGTTTTTATTACTTTCTCTTTTTGGAAAAAAAGAAAAAAATAGAAACAGTGCTTTTTATCACCTTTTTATTAATGTTATTTTTTCCCTCCCATAATATAAAAGTCAGCAATGATATCAATAATTTATTATACTGGAAGAAATATAAAAAGAATGCTTGTTGATGGCCTAACTAGCGGGTTTCTTTTTTTTTTTTTTTTTTTTTTTCTTTTTTGCCTAAATAGCGACTGGTTAAGAAGCTGAATACTGCTGGGTGGAATGGTTAAAGGGGTGGGTTTGCACAGCTTCATTCAACTCGGATGCACAAGTGCTACTAGAAGCACCCCCTTAACAACATAACCTTTGGCTTGAACTGGCAATGAGTAACTTAGAACCATGGATAAATGATTGTTGGTGCAGTGGGTCGTTTAGATTCATCAGTTACATTTATTTATTTATTTTTTGTCTTTTAGCCAAACCCGAGTTCCAATCCCCTAAGCCCCTCCCAGCCTCCCCTTTCACAAAATAAGATAATGCAGATGCAGAAAGAATGACTACTGTAGTCACTTACACTCTTCCCAAACAGCTGATAACCCCAGTAGCTTAATATTCAGCATATATAATTCATTTACATAATATAGCACTCTGGATATCGCCCTACACCAGTTTTTATTCATATCTAGCATCTGTCTAGATCAACCACAAAAACTCCTACAGCCAGCAACCAAACTACGGAACCTTCAGAAATTAAAGACCCACAATATTAAAATACACAGAACAAAATATCTGAGGTATAAGATAAAAAATGTAATTTTTTTCCTTTTTACTTTTATTTTTTTTTAGAGTTGCTAAAATGATGCACTACTGCATGTATTGCAATACTCAGGCCTCGGAAAGCTTCCTTTCTCCCCACATTGGAAGGTTTTTATGGTTTTGTCATTTAGTATGGAGCAAAACGGTTGTATCCCCCTCGGTATATACTAGCCTGCAATGAAGAAAGAACGAGACCCACATCATCAGCATGGCTCCTAGTCTTGGCATCAGTCAAAGGTGCAAAAGCATTCTGAAACAAAGCAATTTGAGGGGTGTGTTTTTTACATTTTCCTTTTGCAACATGTGGATCATCAAAAAGACTAATGTGAAAAATAGACACTCAAAAGCAACCGAAATGGAGGCAACCCCTACCCATCCCAGGTCATTCTTGGAGAACTAAAGATAGGGCCATTCCTGACCTTCCTCAATAGCTCCTCGTAAAGAAATTCCCTGTAAAGCCAAATTCTGTCAGCCAGTCCTCCTTGCTAAAAGGACTCTGTCATAAGCTGGACAACGGAAGGATTTTCACTGTCTCACTTCGTTTTTATTTTCCTTGGACTGAGTAGGCTTTCCCCGAGGGAACTGAATTATCTACACTTGAGGTTGAATTTAGACAATTTATTGAATGAAAGTAATTCAACTCTCCTTTCCAACACGTTCCTCAAGTGGACTAGGTGTTGAAGCAGAGTTGTTGAATGCAGGATTGGGATGAAAATCTCAATCTACTTCTTGACTTGGCTCTGCAAGCTGTATGGAATCTGATCTTGAGAAGGGAGTTGTACAGATGAATAGCTTGATGTAATTAAGTTTGTGCAAAACAATGTTTCGAAATCGAGGCTGAATTTCTCTGACCGAGCTTCAGTGAACTGTCTGGCCATGGCTTTAATGGCTACAAGGTGGCACTTAACGATTTCCTTTTTCTAAAAGTATTGGCAATTCAAATGAATGCCTATGGGGATTCGTTTTTAGGATAAGGACTGATGTTCTTGATCCAAGCAGAAAACTGCATGCCAAAGCTTTGTAATGATTGCATATGCTCTCACGTGATGGGCACGCCTTACTGTACTCAAGAGTTTTAGTGCATAGAAGTTTGAACAAGTACAGGCAAATTCACCCCACCCTTACCTCCCATGTTTTACCCTCCCCCCCACCCCCTCCCAAAACCAAAACCCAGACCTGCCCCGAAACAAAAGACAACCCCCAAACCCAGCTGATTCCTTCTACTTTCTTATGTACTAGGTACACAAAGTGTGCCCCTCTGTCTATTTTCTTTCCTGGGCGACTATGACTTTAAACATGAATTGTAATAGGGGAGGAGAGGCAGTCAGATTCTCAGCTGCCTGACAGCAGAGGCCTGGAAGTGTGCAGCTTAGCTCCTCTGAAGTCTGTGCTGGGGCTGGAACCTTGGGGCTATGTGAATGAACAGCAAGGGAGGAAAAAAAAAGAAAAAAAAAAGTTCTGCATTGACACTGCATTCTGTTAGTGATGGATTTAATTATCAAAATGACTAATTATTCCATTAAGGTAAGTGCTCTGCTAGGTGAGACTTGCAAAATTAGAAATATAATAACTTACATGCACTACATTGCCAAGAAATTAAGACATTTATCAAGTTTACTGGGAGGATTAATGTGGCATTTTAGCTGCTGTTAGCACAAGAGACAAATTCAATTAAGGGGAAGTGAGAGGAAGTCAACCCATACTGAGGTCCCAGCTGGGGGAAGGGAAGGGAGGCAGGAAGAAGTGAGGACAAGGAGAAACGGCTACTCACCATGGCACCAACGCCGTAGGTGGCGGCTGGAGCAAGTGCGTGGTGGTAGGGGTCGGCAGCATAAACTCGTCCGTAACTGAAAGGAAAATAGAGGTGAAGATTGATCCACAGTATGCAATTACAAAGCAATAACAATCATAAAATCCAAAATACCAAGACAGTATGGAGGGGACCTACTCATCTTGGAATAAGAAATATGTTCTACTCTGCCATGTAATATAACAAAATTTCACCTGTGCACAGTGCGTTTTTTTGTGTATGTAACATGGCTGATAATGCTATGCTTAACAGATACATACATATATGCACATATACACACACGTACATATATATATAATCCCTGCCTCCCCCCATAATACCATTTCTACGCTGCTCAAGTAGCTGCCTTAGAGATAGAGGTAGGCAAGAAAGAAAAGACCAGAAAAAGTGTTAAGCCCTGCACCCACAGAGGATAATAATCCTCGAGAAGAGTGCCTTTTTCTCTTGGTTTAGTTGGCACCATTCAAGTGAAATAGGGTGAATCAGAAAGGGTGAAGTGACCTGTCTGTGAAGTTAGTGTCTTAGAGTGGAAATGAACGAGCATATTTGAATGGAAGCACCCTTGAAGGGTCTGTGGGACCCCCATTCCCATTCAATCAGACTAATTTAGTTTTGATCCTGTCATTCCAGAACTTGTGTCTCATTCATCGATGACCAGGTTCTGGGATTCTGGGAAGGGAGAGGCATTTGACACACCAATCTTTTTTTTTTTTTTTTGAGATGACATCTAGCTCTGTTGCCTAGGCTAGAGTACAGTGGCGTGATCTCGGCTCGCTGCAACCTCTATATCCCAGATAGAAGCAATTCTCCCGTCTGAGCCTCCCAAGTACCTGGGATTACAGACACAAGTCTCCACGCACAGCTAACTTTTTATATTTTAGTAGAGATGGGGTTTCACCATGTTGCCCAGGCTGGTCTCGAACTCCTGAGCTTAGGCAATGCACCCTCTTCAGCCTCCCAAAGTGCCAGAATTACAGGCATGAGCCATACCGTGCTCAGCCGAAACAACAAATGTTAATGACATTTACTCATCTTTGTGTTTTTCTGTCTCTACCATCCCACTTCCTCCCCTGCCATGGCTTCAGGAATAGGCTTTAGAATAAAAATGGGAACGGGATAGAAACCAAATATACTGAATGCATAATATCTGGAAGTGAACTCTTTTTTTTAAAAAAAACAGGACTCAGATGTGAATACACTTGCTTAAGTTCCAATAAATAGAGCTGATCCTTGTGTGTTTGTTTTTTTTTAGATAAAGTCTTGCTATGTTGCCCAGGCTGGTCTGAAACTCCAGGGTTCAAATAATCCAACCGCCTCAGTCTCCCAAAGTGTTAAGACTACAGGCGTGAGCCACTGCACGCAGCCTGATCCTTGAATCTCTTAGGGCAACTTGTATGTTTGTCCACAGCATCCTGTGCCGTACTTGTTTGCCTTGACAGATATTTTTCTGGAGATACTTTGGTCCTATTTTACTGTGCAAAGCTGAGGTCCTTCCCTGAAAGCTGATCCTGAAATAGAGATTCCTATGCAAGTGACTTATCGAATGGGGTGCCCTCAAGAGAAAGAGAAGGGAAAGTAGGTCAGAGCAAAGGGGGAAAACAAAAGGCAAGATCTGAGCTGAAGAAAAGCTTCTACCGGATCCTGAGTTTCCTGCTAGAGTGGATTCCACCTGGAGGCAAGTGGGTTGGCTCTTTAATGCCTACATAAGTTAAACATTAGCTGTGGGCTTTCCTGAGGGGTGAATGATGCATGACTGAGTTAAAGTGGCTTCCTCCGACGTGAGGCCAATTTGCCGGAGAAAGGAGCAGCTGTACTATTAGCAACCAACACTTACAGCAGCTTGATGAATGCATCAGCCACTCAATGGGATCTACACGGGTTTTTGATTCTTTGACCATGTTTTGAAGGAACAAGGCTGGAAGAAATGGTTTGTCTGCATTATTAACCTTAAGCTCATCTGTCATCCTTTACAGCCGAATTTGCATATGCTTTTCCCCTCTGCTTTCCTGTTTTCCCCCATTTTCCTTACAATCTTTCTCATAATTGGTAGATAAGCATGTATTGGATTGGTGTCATTTGACCCCTCACACTGTGGAGTCTGGGAAGGTGAGGAAAGTTGCATGGAGGACCTTCTCACTCAGACTCCAGAGTATACCCCAGGTAGACAAAACAATTGATTATACCAGGGTTGCACTGGGCATGTTCCAACTCCCAAGCCCATCTGCCTGTGTCAAAGGGCACTGAGTGCAAATAATCTAGATAAGGCTTTTCAGCTTCAACAGTGATCCTCAGAAACAATGACTTGAAGAGATGTGTCTCTTCTGGGGTGAATCTGTCAGTGAAACTAATAGTCGGCTCCCTCTTGCCTTGCGTTCTTTGGAGACACCCTTTGGTCCTCTGCTGATCAAAAATAGTTTTTAATCAGAGATTATCCTTCTCTCTGGGAGGAAAAACAGGTATAGGTCCACGGGTAAAAGATGTGTTAAGAATGATAGTTTTTGAAGAAGTGATATATTCATGGAGGTCACTCCTGAGACCCGGGCCTTCACCCACTTAACTTAGAAGTACATAGTAACAGGGGTCAAAGGAAATGATATGTAACTTCGGCACTGGTCTTGACTTCATGAGACAAAGTCTGATTGGTTCAGAGAAAAACGTGTTAATAGGGTTGTTTTCACGGCACTTTAATTTGGCAAAACTGTTTCATAAATAGGATATAAACTGCAAAGGCAAACTAAAATACTTCACTTTGTTAAGTGATGTTATGGCATGGTGTTCCTTCAAAACAAATGTGAAAAGATGCAGACGGTTCACTTAAAAATTGGGGAAATGGTTTTAGTGTGGCAGTGATTTCCTCTTTTGGGGAGACGCTATCTTGGCAGTTTGACTGTATTTAATACAAGTGTAGCTCCCACCTTTTCCTACTGCATACTTTAATGGTAAATTCTTTAACACCGGACATAGTTTCAACCTTGTGGAAAACCCAAGGTAACAATTTGGCAGTATTCTCTTCCAAGGCAGAAGAAAAATACAGCAGCACTGAACTATTCCTCAAAAATGAGCAGGCTTCTTTTCTCCTCAGGGTGACCTCTACCTTCAGAATCCAATGGTTTTATTATGATTAATAAATTTCATTTCCACAGAGGAAAAGAGACCATGTCAGCTCAAACTGAAAGCAAGGAGGCTTCTTTTCAAATGCTAATTTCTAAACATGCCCTCGTGTGACACTACAATTTAGACACAAGGTTATTAGGGAAGATGTGGACTTGAGTGCTATGTTTGCAGCAGATATGCCAAGCACGTCAGCAATCTGATGTCCTTAGAGCTGGCTAAGCACAGCCTGGGGAGAGAGTGAGAAGCAATACCCAGGACCTCTGCAGCAATGATGGGAAGATGGCGTACGGTAGCCATGTTAGGACATGACCTGTAATATGATCATCCACCATACCATGCATCCCTGGCCAAAGTGTGCAGTAGAGCAGTCAGATCATGATGATCTCCCTGTCTCCACATTCCATCCATCAGTAATTTCAGAAGAAACCTTAAATGTGTCCACTTCACTCCACGCACGCGATGACTACATTAATAGAAACGACCAGTAGTTCAACAAAACCAGCTCAACCGCAGCCTAAATTCTTGTCTCCTTTGTTCGACTCTTGCTCTTTCAAACCAGCAGCGATTTACAAGTATCAAGTCTCTCAAGTCTGTCCATCCATCTATCCACTTAAATGTAAATCTATATACATTGAATCCTATCACTCCCTGCTTAAAAGCCTCCAATGGTTTTCCACTGATCCTAGAATAAAATGCAAACTTGCAAAAGCTGCCTCTGCCTCTCTGTCAATCTTCATCTTCCTTTCCTTGGTTACTATGCTCCAGGTACACAGCTTTCTTAATCATTCCTGCACACATGCATATCCACTCTCTGCTTAGTCTTGGCACTTGTTTGCCCTCCACCTGAATTTCTTCCATCTTTTAGGTTTCAAATCAAATGTCTCTTTCCTAGAGACGAAGAGATGCTTCCTTTTTGAGACAGAGTCACACCCTGTCGCCCAGGCTGGAGTGCAGTGGCACGATCTCAGCGTACTCTGCCTCCCGGGTTCAGTGACTGTCCTGCCTCAGTCTCCCCAGTATCTGGGATTACAGGTGCCCACCACCACGCCTGACTAATTTTTGTCTTTTTAGTAGAGACAGGGTTTCACCGTGTTAGCCTGGCTGGTCTCAAACTCCTAATTTCAAGTGATCTGCCTGCCTCAGCCTCCCAAAGTGCTGAGATTACAGGTATGAGTCACTGCACCCCGTCTGACTGCCCTTCTTTTTGAGGGCATTTTCCAACTTAATCCCTACCCCTTCATGTCCTATTGTAACTCTAATAATCTTATTTCCCAGTCCACCTGATCATTTACCTTTTACCCTCCTGGAATGAGAGCCCCATGGAGTGTCTATTTTGTCTGTCTTTCCATCCTCAGTGTGTAGCACACACCCTGCCACAGTGCAGGTAGAGAGGGGCAGGCCAATGGCACTGCAGGAGAGAAGGCAGCAAGATGAAGGAATAAAGAGAGAAATGGAGCCTGGAAAGACACTCATGCCCAGCATTATGATTCCATTAGTAGACTCTATCAGCAGAAAGATTCTTTCAGACATGCTTTTTGAAGATTCTGGGTCAGCTGATCGCAGACACATTCAGAATCCTTCAAGACACTCAGAAGAATAGTTTCTGGGGACTCTAGAAATAGCGTATAATTTTTACAGCACTTCTGAGAGTTTGCTAAACACTGGCCAAGTTGCCATAAAACTCATCAAAACCCTTAAGGGAAAAACTAAAAGACACAAAAGAGAACTGCTTTCCTGGTTAATTCCCCATGGCTTGCAACCATCATGAGACCTCATCTTTTTTACCTTCAGCAACAAGTTAAAGCTGGGAAGCAACCTGAGGCCCCAGGGAGTGCCAAGACTTGGGAAAAGAAGACCCAGATTTGGGTTCTGCTTTTACAACGTCCTTGCTTTCATGACTTGGACATAGCATGCTCTCTCTGAGCCTCATCTTCCTCATACGTGAAGTAGTAGTTTTCTCTCTGAGCCCTACCTAACTCAGGATGCGTTCAAGAAAACCAAGTAAATTTTAAGCCATCTATGGATAAAGGAGATTATGATACAGGTTCTTTATATGGTACTTCACAAACCAATCTCTCCCTCCCTGCCTAGACTTTTGGTCTGCAGAGGCAAGTGAAGGTTCCTATTCTAATATAATCACATGCAGCTCTAGCAATCAAATTACAGATGCTTTTGGAGTCAACATCTATCTAATTTATGAGTTACAGATGTAGTTTAAATGGATACACTTGAACTTAAGGTCATATTGGAGCAAAATAAGTATGCACCCTGTTGAATGGGAATATGAACCCATGTTTAAGTGCTTTATCAACTCTCTTGAGATGTGTTAGTAAGAAGTACTATGTACATCTAAGTCTAGTTGAAACAGCTGTACAGTAATGAATGCAATGGGCCCATGTCAGCACTCCACACGAGGGTTTGAACACAGTTTTCTTAAAGAGCCACAGTAAAAACACTATTATTTTCACTGTATTTTGCTCCCTATTTTGATGAAGAGCTTTATGCCCTGAAAACTTTTATTCTTGCATTAGTATCATCTCTCCATGCTTCCCATCTGAGAGATAGCTGGGGGAATCCCTGTGGAGCAGAAAGATGAGTGAAATCTGCTCAGTACTCAGATGAAGTTCACAAGGTAGCAAAGACATCCTAAACAGACCAGTTGCAGCAAGAAATTGCATGGCCTTGTGCCCTTCCCAACACAGAGAAGGGCTGCAGAGTATCTGTTCAAAATTGGATGCCTCACCAGGGATCAATGAATGGCCCTGGTCTCTGCCATGCAATTAGGGGCTACACTGTCCCCTCATTATATTATGTCTAAGATACGCTCTGTGAAGTATTTGGGAAAAACGAATCCATGCAAGTCACTCACCGACCACACAGCATACCAACAGGGCACCAATTATGGTTCAGTGGTTCTAAAAGCATGCTCTTTGGAGAGCCATGGTCTAGCTAAAGGGATGCTCTTTCACTTTCCTGTATAGGGTCAAATGAGATCTGAGCCTCAACAAGGCCCACTGAGTAGTTCTGGTGTCCACCTCCCTGGGTGGGGTGGTATGGGGCACTGGGTAAGAAAGCGGTCATCAGAAGGTACCTCTTCCTGGGTTCAGGTTGATTCTCATCCCACCCAGATATTCATCCTATTTCATTGCCCTCCTTTTTGGGGTTTGAGGACTTTTCCAAATGAAAAACAAATGACATGCTGAAGACAATCCTGTAGTTTACATTGCTGCTGATATCATTCCTTGTAGGGTTGTTACTTTTCCCCTGTCCAAAGGAACTGCGTCTAGAACACACATTCCAGAGCAAGTGTTCTATGTTTGGACAAAATGCTCACTTTCAGCAATTCTCAGGGGCTGGAAAGGCGTCACAGCCAATATCGGCCAAGAGAGGAAAGAACAAGACCAGAGGGGAGGCACATGGCTTCTGAGTTCTTCAGCTCTTCCCCAGCTATTGATTTACTTCCTTCCCTCATCTAACTACAGATCAATCCATTGTCAGTCATTCAGGGTTATGGGCATTTGTTTTCCAACTCAACCATCCCGTACTCATCACTAAATGAAAATGCAGCAAAACAGAATAAGATCTTACAGTCCTGCCGAAAGAGGCTGAAGGTTTCTGACAAATCCCTTGGCAGTTCTGCAGCTGCAGAACTGACAGGTCCCCTCACCCTGTGGGGATTCTGTGGGGTCAGAATGGAGACAAAAGCTCTCACTTCAAAAGATAAAGAAATGTAGCCCAGAATATGGGACCCCACAGAAGGCCTTTCAAATTCCTAACTTAAGATATCTGGGTATATCTCTGAAATATATAATCAGTCTCTTACCTTCATGCCAACAAACATTGACCAGACAACCAAAATCTTCATTTTCAAATCTCAGAATCCTACAACTTTCAGGTTTTCAGGCTTGGCCTACTCCCAGTGTACATCCATTTGAGAAGATACTGGGGTAGTAACGGCCAAGATTTGGGGTTCATCTTCCAGGAGAGAGTCATTCAAGGAAAGGATAAGTTATCTTCATCCACCACACAGATACATGGAGAGAAAAGTGCCAACCAGCCTGCCTCTTCCCACAGGAAGATCTCGGAGGGTTTCTAGAACCTTAAACCGCACATCTGGGTTTGCTGCAGTATGGAAAAACTCTCTGGAAAGTATTAAGATGATAACTACTTGGACGTGATAGAAAATTCAGAAAGCAGTGGTTCATCTAGGAAGCGTTCCCGTTCACTTTCACTCTACAAGGGTCAACTGAGTTCTGAGCTTAAGATCTGTGGGTCAGTTAGTGAACTTGGTGAATGTGTTCATGAGGGAAATACTCCTCTGTGGTTACTGTAACCTTCTCCTCCTAGTTTTAATTGGAGCATTTATTGACCATGGGGGTGACCAAGCCCTCTTATCCTCAAAGCTTCTCACAATACTTTAAGTTAGAGAAACTGATCCAGTGACTAAAAACCTAGAACAGCAGTCCCCAGTCTTCTTTGGCACCAAGGACCAGTTTTGTGGAAGACAGTTTTTCCACAGACCATGGAGGCGGGGAATAGTTTCAGGATAAAACTGTTCCACTTCAGATCATCAGGCATTAGATTCTCATAAGGAGTGTGCAACCTAGCTCCTTCACATGCACCGTTCACAATAGGCTTCCTGTTCCCATGAACATCCGAAGCTGCCACTGATTTGACAGGAGGTGAAGCTCAGGTAGTCATGTGAGTGATGGGGAGCGGCTGCAGATACAGGTGAAGTGTGGCTCGCTCACAGCTCACCTCCTGCTGTATGTCCAGCTGGGGACCCCTGACCTAGAAAATGAATAAAAATGTCGCAAAATAGCCAAAGACGATACAAGTAGAAGTGGAAGAAATGCTCCAAGATACACAACATGGAGTCATGTCTACTTGGTTCTGACATCGGAGTTTCATTGCTGCTAACTTCCTTAGCTTGGCTTTAAAGTACTTATCTTCAGAAATCACATAGAACATTTTTCAGCCTTGTGTTTTCCCTGCCTCCCCTGAGAAGCTGGAGGGAAAGCATCTGAGCTCTTTAGGACCCTACGTGCGAAGCTACAGAACTCGCTTTTGCCCACGGATACCTGTCATACACAGAACTGTGCCTACACCAATGCAGCACCATGGCATCCAAAAGACTCAGACCATTTACCACTAGCAAATCAGATTACATCATTCTTTCTCTCCCCAACCAATGCAGTTGGAAACCTCTTCCTACTCTGAATCCCGACAGATTTGAGGGAAAGCAGAACAGCAGTCACTCTTGGGTAGAGAAGACACACTGAGCTCCACTACTGGGGATGAAATTCTCCTACCCTAGAATGCCACCTCTAGTAAAGGAGCTGTAGGCACATTCTCTGTAATGCAGAGCTCAAGGCCATCCTTCTCTTAGAAGTTCCATTTCCCCTTTCTGGGTCTACTCCTGCTCTACCAAAGTCACTAAGAGTTTGTACTGTGCTTTGAAATCACCATGGCATCCCAGCCACAGTTTACCCCACATGAGAGATAATCAATTGTTGCCCTCATGAGATCTTTAATGCCCTGCTGTGAAGCAGGGTTGAATGGCAGCCAGGGATTCCTCAGGGTCAGAATTTCCAGAGTCAAACCCTGACTCTGTTACTTCTTGCTAAGTTACCTCAAAGTTCTTCTGAGTTGGTTGAGTCATCTATAGATGGAGATGGTGATGGTGCATCTGATTGAACAAGGCTGCAGTGAGGTGAGAGGAGGGGTTACTGGTTACCAGCTAGTTAGGAACCAAACAAGTATCAGTGATTAAGATTGAGAATATTACAGCTGTTGCCTCTTGTCTATTTTATGTTGGATCAGTGAGCCTCCCAATGAAAGCCCCGGGGTACATGTGTCAGAGCTACCCCTGAATAGGGTTGATGATCCGAAGTCTTAGGGTACTGGCGTCTCCCATCCTCAAAGCAAGCTGATCAAAGATTGAGACATAACAAGCAGGGTGAGAAGTAGGGAGGTTCAGAAGTAGGGAGGTTCTAGACCCTGAACCCCAAGGAACGTCCCTCTACAGCACCAACACACACACACCCCCACCCCCCTCACCAGGAGGCAACATTAAAATACAAGATCAAGACACATTGACAATGTCCAGATTATCTGTCACTACGTTTTAACTCCTGGTGAATATACCTCACCTCCAAATTACCAGTTATTAGGGACACACAAACTCTTTCAATATTCATTTGAGACAAATGAAAAAATGTGGTTGTAAAATGGGATGGATTGAAATATAATGAAAGCCACAAATGTAAGACATATGTCATTTAACATTTTACAGTAACCACATCTTAAAAAGTAAACAGGTGAAGCTCCTTATTTTCTCCAGTATATTCAAACTGTTATCACTGCAATGTATAACTCACATACGATTGATAAATTTTGCATAATTTCTGTACTAAGTTTTGGAAATCCAACATGCATTTTTTACTTACAACTCATCCTGGTGTGGACTGGCCAGATTTCAAGGCTCCACAGCCACATGTGAACACTACTTTAGCAAACCCTATTGTGTGCTCTTTTTACCATTGAAATAAAAAACATTAGCTGGGCACAGTGGGCTTATGCCTGTACTCCCAGCACTTCGGAAGGCCAAAGGGGCAGGAGGGTTGAGGCCAGGAGTTTGAGATCAGCTTGGGCAATAGAGCAAGACCTAATTTCTTCAAAAAATTAAGATCTTAGCTGGGTGTGGTAGCACATGCCTGTAGTCCCACCTACTAGGGAGGCTGAAGTGGGAGGACTGCTTGATCCCAGGAGGTCGAGGCTATAGTAAGCTAAGATCGGGCTATTGTACTGAACTCCGGCCTGGATGACAGAGTGAGACCCTGTCTCAAAAAGAGAAAAGGTTCCTGATTGATCAATTAGTGTATCCCAAGGTGTGAGGTCTCTTCTGTTAGAATTGTTTGGGGCAACTTGTTAGAATGCAGATTTCCAGGCTCCCTCTCCAGACCTATGGATCAGAATCTCAGGGGCAGGGGGACAAGACGACACAGTGGGCTCTGGATTTGTAACAGGTTCTCCAGGTGACTTTCATGCCTTCCTTTAAAATCTGATAACCACTGCTCCTTTTAAAAAAAATTCTGCACCAATACAGCACTTTCCCACTTAAGCGAATTCTGACTACCAAGATATCTTTCATATTCACAAATTGAATGAACACTTTACTTTTATAGGGTATTGTTATTGCATGTAGCAAGCCTGAGACTGCTTCATATACAGAAGGTTCTCACTAAGTATTTTTCCTAAGTTCCTTTGCTTATATGCCCCCTTAGCCCCCTGTACTTCCCCTATTATAATACATACCTCACTTTATTGGAAACAGACCAATTAGCCACAAATCAATTTACTGCATGACAACTTTGCTGAATAATCAAATCGCTAGAATTTGGGAAAGACAATTAGATGAGACTTGCTGAAGGATCAATTAGAGGAATGGC
This sequence comes from Cacajao melanocephalus, assembly GCA_963573385.1. Lineage (NCBI taxonomy): Eukaryota > Metazoa > Chordata > Mammalia > Primates > Pitheciidae > Cacajao > Cacajao melanocephalus. The sequence continues at coordinate 93,730 of CAUYLG010012185.1, read as the reverse complement.
CAATTTGGAAACTACTTCTAACTATTAAATACTGCCTAAAGTTTTAATGCAGCTGCCAGGATGTGTAGGTAGAGAAGTGAGAATAGAACAAAGAGGCTGGTGACACCCCCTCTTGTACCTCTGAACTTGCTAAAGACTGCTTTTAATTGGTAACCAGGATAACAATCTGTCCCACAGGGGACAGTTTGAACAGCTTTTGCAGATGTGTTCATTTGGCCAAGGCTTTTTTTTTTTTTTTTTTTGCATACTCTTACCCTAACCCCACATGGCCGTGTCCCATACTCATCAGAAACTGAGATGAAAATGTGTCCCCAGATTTGCTCCTCATGGGGGTCCTGGCATGGTGGAGGGGACAGATGTTTCTGTTAGTGGGGCCCAGCCTCCACCTACCCACTATATACACACACATACCCTGGAATGGGAGGGGATAACTGGGAGCTTTCCACTCTACTCCGTGGCTAAAACAACTTTCAACCTGTCTGGTAATTTTCAGGGACTACGATATCGTTAATTGATTTTCAGCCACTAACTTTCAGCAAAAAAAGATGTCTGATGAATTAACCTAGAACACACGTGGCCTGTTTAACCCTCTGTCTTCCTTAATACACAACGTGCTTCCTGATCTGACATCTGCCTCTATCCCCACATCTACACCAGTACTCTCGGCACACAGAACTAAACGTAAGCCTGCCGCCTGAAGGGGACAGGCGAATTTAAATACACTTCCAGTGGAACAACTGCTAGAGAACCATTCAGTGCCCTTTGTTCCCTTCCAAACATTGACAGCTTGGTCATCCAACTCGAAAATACTAGTTTTGTAGGAGCAAGATAGCATAGCTGGGGAAGGTAGGAGAATGCCATCTGACGTCAGAAGGTCGAAGTTCCAAGGGCAGACATGTCGTGAGTGGAGGCAGGATGACCCAGAGGGAAGGACTTTTTGGCAGTGAATGGACTCCAGTGTGACTCTGGGCAAGCTACTAAATGTTTCTGGACCTGAGTGTATTTGTTTTTACTCTGCAAAATGGGGATAACATCTACCTCATTGAGCTACCATGCATGTATGTGTATACACACAAATATATACATAAACATATATATGTACATATATATGTATGCACTTTATGTATATGCATTACACATAGACACGTCTGTCTGTGTATTTACCATACTAGCGCACAGAATTTGCTCTGTAAATGACAGTTACTATTAAACACTGGAGAATTCAGCACAGCCCTTACAAGGAACAATTCCCTCAGAGATAAAGGGCTTGCTCCTCCATGGAATTAACTGATAGACCCTTAGAACAAGAACAGGGAGTAGACATTGGACACACTCGGCCCTGTACCCTTCTAATCTGCCAATATGTCCTGTTTGTTCTCCCATCAAAACACAGCTTAAAGATGACCACTGCTCACCTGCAACCACCCAACTAACCCAGGCCATTGTCAGCACTCTATGAAAAGCTCCAAGCCCCTCCACCCCACCATTGCCCTTCGGTGCTGTTTCTTCTGCTCTTTCCATATTGCAGTTTGGTCTCCACAAAGCAGTCTATCTTATCACTAAAGTCAGATTACAACCCTCCCTCCAGTGCCTCCCCATCACTCTTAAAATCCCAAACATCTTCTGTGGCCTCCAAGCCCTAACTTGCTCTGACCCCTGGCTAACCTCCCTAGATGTTATCTGTAAAACACTCACCTGTACTCATATCCATGGGCCAACCTGGATGTCTGACTCCTGAACACCTCAAGTACGCCTCAACCACGGGGTCTTTGCACCTGCTGCATGTTTCCTGGGTCACACCTTCACTTTCAGATCCCTGTTCAAATGTTACACCCTCAGAGAGGCCTTCTCTGATCACTGAGTCTACAGTAGCATCGCGCCCTACTTTACATCACCTCACCTTCTTTTTGATTCATTATAATTCTTTCATAACTTACTATGCGTGATATATTTACTTACTCATATACGTGGTTTGGGATCTGTTCTCCGATACAGTGAAGGTCTTTGGATGAGGGCTTCTCCTGACTTATTTAATGCTATGTCCCCAGGGCTTGGAATGGTTCCTGACACCCAGCAAGGACTCTAGAGATATTAATCGACTGACATGAATTTCTAGTTGCTCATCAAAATAACTTGCTTTTCAGCCTCCGTTCTCATACCAGACCCTTTTTCTGCAACGACGACAATCAGTAGCCCACCTTGGAAAAGTCCTAATGAATCAGAGAGGGAGACCTTCGGACTAAGAAGGGAAAATCATTTCCCCGCTTTTTGCCATCTCTTGCAGAATACAACTTATCAAAGGTTCTTGATGTTACTGAATGAAAAACTCTGAAGTGTGCAAGCTGGATGCAGTAGGACGTGTTCTTCTCTGTGGTTAAAAGTCTAGTCCCAAGTCATACCCAACAGAGCACACTTTGGGAGCAACGAAAATATAACTAATACCATTGTTGACACTCCTGGGTAAGAAAATATCCTCATAAATGCAGTCTCTTAGACCACAAATGCTATTGAAAATGCCTTGTCTATGTGGCTAAAAAAAGCAGACCAGACATGTTGGCACTCTCGACAAAACACCCAAGGAAAAGGCATCACTTTTCTTTGGGAGACTGAAAGAAAAATCCAGAAATGCTGCTGTTCTTCTGCTCAGTGATTTTTATCTGTCTCCACCCTAAGACCCAGAAGAACTGCCTATGCTTAGCCCATTCACCATGGGTATCAATGTGACAATAACACCTCTTTATGAGAATTTCAGTTCTAACATCCATCAAGCCCACACACTGAAATTTTAAGGATGTTGATTTTTTTTTTCTCCATTCAAAAATAGAGAACTTGCCTTTTGTCAAACTCTGATTATCCAGTAGATAGCAGGATTCACTAAATTTGCCCTAGTAAATGTTTTTATAAGGAGGTGAGAATTCTTTACAGTAGTGCTATTTAGAATGTAGGTAGTGGGCACAGCAGGGTTTTACAGCATGTAGGAGATGACGCCCTAGGAGGATTTCATTGAAACCATGAGTTACAACCTTTGTTGACTGAGCAGTTTTGATTTTTCATTTTCACTCTATGAGGAGGGTGGACTTGCTGGGAGATAATCTGATATTGGATTGGTATGGGTGTCTCCTTTTTCATGCGTCATTCAAAATTCAGAGTTCAAATGGAACCTTACAAAGCACACAACATATTAATATGGCCATCAAAGGAACAGGGATATTTCTCCCAATCTGAAATGCGATCAATAGCAATTTATTAAGAATTTACGGAGCAGCCCACTCGACTAGGCAGATGGAAACACTCGCCACACTCATGCAAACTTTCATTTTCTGTCGACTTCTTAAGAAACAGTGTGTGCGGATCACTTGCTTACAAGGCAGGGTTGGTGAAGTCACAGGGCAAAATCAATATCTAACTTTTCCATGTTTGATCTATGATGTCCAAATACAACCTAACACATACTGGAACATGTGCAGGGGTTAACAGAAGGCAGAAGCTCTATTGCACTGGGGCATCCTCGCAGGATGCCTATGAACATTTACTATTTTTATTTTACTTTGTTTTTTGAGATGGAGTCTCGCTCTGTCACCCAGCCTGGAGTGCAGTGGCGGGATTGTGACTTACTGCAGCCTCTGCCTCCAGGTTCAAGTGATTCTCCTGCCTCAGCCTTCTGAGTAGCTGGGACTACAGGCATGTACCACCATGTCCAGCTAATTTTTTGTATTTTTAGTGGAGATGAGGTTTCACGGTGTTATCCAGGTTGGTCTAGATCATCCCGACCTCATGATCTGCCCACCTCAGCCTCCCAGAGGGCTGGGATGACAGGCGTAAGCCACCGTGCATGGCCGGCCTGCCTATGAACATTTTAAATTGACATTATTTCCCACCCCTACCTCCCATTCCAAGCAGTCTCCCCTTTTGTTGCATACTCTCATCTCCCCTTTTGTTGCATACTCCATTCCACTAAGGCTCTGAAAATGTTAAACAACTCTTGTATTGCAGGAACATCCCCCCACCACTCCTAGCAATGCAATTAACCATCACATCCAGCATTGGGCATTAGTAAAGTGTTAAGGATGTCGCCACGTCTCACAATGAGAAGCAAAGATATTTGAGTCTAGGGGTTAAGGGGGAAATGGCAGGAACATCATCAAAGGGGTTTCATACAAATAGAGTATGTCATTGCTTTAAAATGTCAGCATGCGTCATGCATACCTCTTGAACTCACCAGGTAAGACACTAAACCATTATAAAGGCTGAGGGCGACTACATAAATAAAACTGACCCTGCCTTTTATAACCGAGGGCTGGGTACGTGTTCCTAGCTCTCTGGGCTTCCTTTCATTCATTCTCTCTAAAGGCAGTAAATAGTGAAGCACTGGCAAAGAAGCCTTTTTCCTGCACCATTGATAAAAGGAAACAGATGAGTGCTTTATCTGTAAGGTTCAGTTTAATGTGTATGTCTGAAGGTCATGGCATGGTCAGTTATGTAGGGATGGATAAGTTGTAACGTCCTCCCTCGCAGGCTGAAAGCAACACATTGGCAAGATTTTCTAGTGATTGTTTTGGTCATAGTTTAGGCTTAAAAACAAAACAAGGACAAAAGGAAAAAAAAAATCTAGTGTTAAGGCACTCACCTATCTTGGCATTTAATTCCATACTAATGAAAGTACAAATTACACTGTTCTGAACCACATCAAAGAAAAAAGACAGGTGTTATTTTGACGGACATACCATGCAATGATGCAATTTCCGTTTGCCAGTTTCCTGGTTTCAAAACCAAAAGACTTGGTGTCTAGTCCTGCTACTTGAGCGATGTTTTATAAGAAAGGAAACAGAGATCTTTGGCTGATAGAATGAAGATCCCCTTCTTATAAGACAGAGATAATTATATTCCCGAATGCCTCTAGCTTTATAGATTCAGTCTTTTAAAGCCTCTGATATTCTATAAAGATTCCAAATAATTCACATACCAATCTCTATGAACCCAGACATAATACGTCAAAAAAACATGGAAGTCACAAGTCTATGTACCTAATCTCCCTGTTCCTTCTTTTACCATAAGAGCACTGATTATATCGTGAGATTTTCTTATGGATTCATTCAACATATTTTTACTTTTCTGGACTATGTATTACTAAAACCAGAAATAAAACATCAAAGTTAGCAAAATGCCTAATGTCGTCTTATATGGCAGAGCCTCAAGGCTTCAGCTGTACTCCAAAGATATAAGCTCTTTTTTTAAGTAAACTTTCTAGAGTGACCAACTGCAGCATGTGAAGAAGAAAAAAAAAAAGGATACTGAGACTTGGATGGATGCATCAAGAAGTAGCAATGTTTGTTACCTGCAGAGGTGTTACAAGAAATTTCATCTGCTGCAACGAAGACGAACTGATTTCTGGAAGAGAAGATAAAATTCACAATACTGCTCGCTCAGGGGGAAATGTGCTCTCTGCCAATTGGTTCGATGTGTACAGATGAGGGGAGGGAAGGGTGCTGCGTGTGAATGGATGTTGAAAGGAAATGTGCTGATGTACCTCAGACTTCGAGAGTTTAGAAAGATCATGAAATACGCATGCGGGGACCTCTTAGAGTCATGATAGTGTCAGAATATGGACCATGTACAAGCTGTTGCACAAAATATTAATACTATGTGTTACCAGAACATGCCAGGATATGTTTCTAAGGCTAAAACATTTCAAATTGTGCTTATATGAATTTCTGTGCTAAAGAGATTACTTTGTAAAAAAAAGACTACTGATTAAGAAATAGAGTACACTACAGCTAGCTAGGAAAATTATACAATTCCAGACTTACAGTATCAACAAAAATTAAGAAAAAGCGCTGTCACTTCAGAAGACAGTTTTATGTGGTGATGTGTTATAGATAATTCCTCATCAAACTAGGCTTGCTACATAAAGCTAAGAAGTCATCAATTGAAATAAACCCTATCTGTCCCAATTATTTTTAATGATGCAGTATTAAAAAGAATGAAAATAGAAAATGCTATTTTACTTTGATTTAGTAAATCCAGAAAGACGATAAAACTCTCTTAAGATGTTTTCACCTGAGACATTTCCACAATGTAATGTGTTCTAATTCAGAGGTACTACTTACTCCTCTGGAAATAAGATCGTCTGTGTCAGGCAAACGATAAGAATGGCCCAATGAGACTGGTTAGGTTCTTAAATGCCTCAATAGCAGCAGTACAGGGGTTTTGGGTTTTCATTGGTTAGATTTTTACCATGCCTATGGATCAGCAAGAAGCAAGATAAATGCTTTTTTTTTTTTTTTTTTTTAGTGTGACTGGTTTTGTTCAAATGTTTCAATGCTTCAAAAGTAGTGATTGAGCATTTCTTAAAACATCTTAAGAAAGTTTTACTGTTGAAAGAGGTACACCCTGGAATATAAATAGAGCTGCCATTTGAATATTCCCTAGAATTTGGCATTCAGTTAAATTCTAGTCATTTTTACACCAATAAAATATAAACAAATTATACATGCATTGAGAATAGTATTTTTAGTATTTTTCTCCTACATAACAAGCCACAAGTAAGTTTATCACTTATGACAATATAAGTTAACTTCTACAAGATTTTTTTGCTGTCTTTTTATTCTGACAGACTTTTTAAACCCTGTGAATATCTTGCCCCAGATTCTCTGTTTGAGGAGCAATAAGATTTAATATCCCTGAAAACAAAGGAGATACTTTGGTTGAATATTTGGTTTGACTTACTCACCTTTGACTTATTCAAGGGGCAGTAAGACATGGGAATTCCTAACTACAGGTACGGTACTCTGGGGTGCACACAACAAGCACTTATAAGGACCTCTGTTTACAGAATGCTCCCAAGAAAGCTACCATAACCAAGAATGGCGACCTGGTTTTATCCAAAGGGGCAAGCTCTTTGGACTAGGCATTCACATATCTACGGCAAGGGGGTGGGGCAGCTCTACCCAATTTCTACTACCTAATCCTAAAGCCAGTGCCGCCTTCGGTTCCATTTCTGTGTTTTCTGTAAGGAAGTGTCCAGTGTGCTAGACGTGAGAAAGAGCCACTTGGAGATACCCAACACAGATGTAAAATTGTGACTGAATGAATAGGGAACTTTTTAAATGTAACCTACAAGTGTGATTAGAAACAGTCCTGTAAGAAACTAGCCTTGTTTTTTAAATTGTTTCAGAATTGATAGTAGGATGGTGTCCTTGCAAATACTCTTTTTGATGATACTAGGCACTTAAGCTTCCCTTTTTCCTTCCTCCCTTACCCTTTCCTTCCTTTGTCTCCTTTCCTTTCCCTTCGTTCTTTTTTCCTTTCCCTTCGTTCTTTCTTCCTTTCTTGGCATCCTATGTGTATTAATTTTTTATTTTTTACCCATGGTCTCTTTACGATCGCTAAGTTTCAGAACAAAAGGGACTATTCCCTTTGACAGCTTGCCCTCTTCAAAAGAGTTGGTTTAGATTACGTCTATGAATTCACATCTACCTCAAAGCACAAAGAGCTCTCTGTAATAGCCATATTTAAAAGAACATGCCATGGACTCTGCAGCAATGCCAAAAGGAGTTAACAGCTACCAGTTAAGTATTTTATTTATTTTTTGATGTATCCATTCTGTACTATTTGGTTTTTTAATCCACATAATCCTATTACATCCCAGAAAGGTCACCCTAATGTGTCAGAAAAGTGCCTTTCTGTAGAGTTAATTAATTCTAAGAATTCAATTGGTGTGATTACTACTTCCCTTGAACTATGTTTTCATCAGTTGATAAGTGTAATTAACAGGAAATGTCTGTAAAATCAGATTGCTCTGGGTGGCCCACATGTCGGGCCAAACAGAAGAATTCTGGTAGAGTTCTAAGGGGAGATGTCACGTTGGTGTCCATATCCACTGTGTTATGTCATTTTACATACAGCTGTAACTCTCACCTTGAACTTTAAGACATTACTGATGTAGAGGACCCATAAATGGATCATCTGACCTTCTCTTAAGCCATTTGCCCCAAATGACCAGAGACATATGATCAAACAGACGAATGTCTCTGCTATATCCAAACAAATTAAGGAAAAATTAAAAGATCAGAACAGTGCAGGTATATTCTCAACAGGCGGGCTACCTCTCAGGGGAAGGCTGATACCAGGGTCTTTTCATGCAAATCCTAGGGTGCTGTTTTCTCTCAACACAGACTCATGGATTTAAACTTCAAAATGCACCTGATTTTCCACAACCTGGTCTATTCCTTAGTTGTTGTTTCATAAAACAAGTCTGGCTGAGTAGTTCTCAACCATGGCTGCACATTGTCAATAATTGGTGTACTCTAAAAATTTCTGGTTACCAAGCTACACTTAAGACCAATTAAATGGCAACCTCTGAAATTCGGTCTCGGGCATCAGCAATTTTTAAATACTTCTAAATGATTCTAATGTGCTAATGTTCTTTTTCTGAAAACCACTTGTTGAGTTGAATGGTCCTCACCTTGGCTGTTCTTAGATTCATAGAGGTTAAAAGAGTGCCAGTGATGGGACCCACTCCTGTGAATTCTGCTTTAAGTAATCTGGGGCAGGGTCTGGAAAGCAGTTCACAAAAATGTTCTGTAGCTGCCTCTAATACGTGGCCACAGCTGAGAATCAGTGGTATGGCACCAAGGCAGAGTGACTCAAGGAAGTTGATTGAAGGAAAGGATTCAAGGGAGTTGAATCACTGAATCTTTTCTAACTTTTGTTTCTATTTTTGCAACTTCTATTTGGCCATCAAGCTTGCCTCCAGGGCAACCCAGCTACTTAGGTTTCGGACAGTGCGACCACAGAAACCTGATAAAGTCCAAAAAAGGGTACTTCCAGGTTCTAGATGCCTCTTAAGAGAGTTGACTTTGAACCTCAGCCTGAAAGAGAAACTGCCCTACAGTGGCCCTGTCATACTGTTAGTACTTAAGTCCTTATTTATTCTTCTTACTGGACCACTTCTTAGGGATTTACTCAAGATCATCTTTGCTTGAGTTTTTCCATTTTTCCCTTGAGTCTGCCTCTAGTTTTGTCTTTACCCATTCTGTCATCCAAAACTCCTTCCTATATTCTACCTCTCCTTCTCCAAAATTTCTCAAACTTCCCTGAAGATAAGAATTGTCTAGAATGTTCAATAAAAGTATAGATTCCTGGGTTTCCACTCTGACTACCTGAATCAGAATTTCCAGGAGAGGGGTCTGGTAATCTATACACTTAATAAGAACCCAGGCCTGCCTGCCTGTTCAGCTCAAGGGGGGCACCATTTTCACTGTGCCACAGGTAGCAGGTGCCCTTGTGAGGGAATCACGCCTCCTGCTACTTCTTACCTTGAAGTTTGGACAACCTTGCTGAGAAATCTGCAAGTTTATTCCCATTTTCGTTTCAAAGCTCACCTGTCCCAGGAAGATTGTTTTGAATTGGGAAGGCTTGGGGGTGGAGGAGAGGAAGGATTACTAATTTATGAAAAATGATGAAATGGCCAAATGGAGTTTAAGGGAGAAGGCTATGTTTGTCTTGGCTCATGGGAATGTTGACTGCAAAGGCTACTTATCTAACACTTATGTAGGTTGCCAAGTGTATACCTATGTATTTAATTTTTCTTATAACCCCTCTTTTTATCTTTGTAGATGAGAAAACTGAGATATGGAAAAGTTATATGATGTGAGCAAGCTGTTAAGTGGTAGAGGTGAAAACCGAACACAGTTGGCTTTGGGTCAAGACCCAAGCTTTTACTTTCTAAGGTTCTGGTTGGGAACACTCATATAGGGGGTATTTAATCAGTAGTGTGGTGTCTTGTCTCTGTGGAGTAACTTCTTTATATTCTGAATCTTCAGTTCCTCAGAGAAGTAAAATATTTGAATTCCTCCTTGAGTATAATTGAATTAAAAATATATTCCGCTTTAACAACAACTTGATGAGGAAATGGTATATACCACTGTCTTTTTCTTTTCACTCTTATGGCACCAGGCTGACTAATCTTTTAAGATGGTTTTTGTAGACGAACCATCTAGACTTTATCTGCCTCAGTTGGTGGTACATTTAAAGAAGTCCTGGGGATTGCCACATATCACCCTCATAGCCTACTTTTTTTCCTTAGACTAAATCTCATCTCTTTGTAGTTTTTCTTGTTCTGAAAAACTACCCATGGCTGAGTTCTGAGTCAAATTAAAATGGTAGCCAGCCCATGTTGCTGGAGGGACGTGAGAGGCTAGATAGCAAGTCTCAGAATAAACTTTTGGTGCAGGCAGGTGGGATGTGAACGTTCCCCATATCAAATAATACTGGTTTTAAGTTGTATTAGTAAAGAATCTGGTCACCTCTCATTCTTTGGCTTCTTAATTCTGTTACATTGCTATTGTTGCATAGAACTCAGGATGGGTATCACTCATGGCAAGATTCTTCTTGTATCCAATGCTATGAATATTCTCTCTCTCTCTCTCTCTCTCTCTCTCTCTCTCACACACACACACACACACACACACACACACGCAAGTATCTACAACCTTCCAAGGATGTCTGCTAGGCAATCCCTACAGCCGAGAAGTTGGTATTGTGGCCTGGTGGATGGCAGCCAAGATGCCCCAAGATAGTAGTGGGACAAAGTCCAGTTCTACCTGCAGGTACTGGGATATCTGTTGTTTATAAGGCAGAGGTTCTTAACCTGGACTGCCCAGCCAATACTTTTTAAATAAAAAATATTCAGCTAGGATTGCTTTTTAAATAAAATACCAATGACCAGGCCCATACCCCAGTCATTTAAGTTCAGCATCTTTCAGAGTGGTTCCCATGCACAAATATGCCTGAAAAACCCCTGAGGGTGATTCTCATCTGTCAACCAGCATGAAGAACTCATATCTCACTGTATGAATACCTCTGAGCATATATACCTTGCTTCTGTGGGAAACAGAATTGTCTTTTGGGTTTAAACTACATTGCACTAGTGTTGATCTTGACATTTTATATGTAACATTTTAATTGCGAATTGTAATATATTCTAATCATAGTACTTAGTAATTGTTTTATAATCATGCTTACCAGGATGCTTCCTTTTTTACGTATAAAATTAAGGTAGAAATTCACAATAATCAGTTTATCCTTGTTCATCTTAAAGTTGCTAGAAGTGCCATATGGAACTCAGCCATGAGTGTTTTGTGAATATTCAGCAATATGCAGATATGATGCACCTACTAAAATTCTTCTTGCTGCCCTTATCAAACAGTTTACTCACATCCATTAATTCAATCCTTAGATTGTAAATGAGGGGCTTGCCACATATTGGGTACTGAGCTAAGTCTAAGGGATCTGATGCTCATAGCCTCTTAATCACTGGATATCTTGGACTTCCCTGTCTGGAGCCTCATTATCTAATTTACATTTGTTTTACTGCTGAGAAAGGAAGATTGCTTGCAATTGGCATTTTGTCTCCTTCCTACATCCAGTACTAACGCTCTACTCCGGAATGGTACAAATCCCATTCAGATTCATGGGTTTTTTTGTTTGTTTGTTTGTTTGTTTGTTTTTTACCTGCCCTGTTAGTTTTATTCATATTTTACTATTGTGTCACATGTGCTTCAATACACTGTGGCAAATTGTAGAGTGAGACAGGGTATGCACAGACATGTAACCAGATTTGACTATAGAAAGCTCTCAAAGGTTCTACACTTATCCCTTTTTGAAAGAGGGAGAACATAAGAAAATGTACTTAAAAACATTTCATTAAGACACAGTTCCTATTGCTAACATTATACACATAAAGAAGCTTAAACAGAAAGGTGATAAAGGGCAATGAATCTCTCCCCAGTTTGGATATTCTACCAAAAAAAACAAAAAACTGAGTCTTGGAAATTCAAACCCAAGAGCATCTCCATTACCTGGAGACCTAGAATGTTCACTTATATCATTCTACTTCCTCCAACATTTAAATTCTCCCCAGTTCCCACTGGACTTCTTGTCTAGGCTCTGGTGAAACAAAAGCAACCACGAATCTGGAAACCATGCCTTGTTCCATACAAGCTGTGTTCCACTAGAAAATTCACTTCACTTTTCTGGGCCTCAGTTTCCTTACTTGGAAAAATTGAGATATAAAAATAGTAAATGCCCTTCCTGGACCTTTTGTGCAAGTTCAATAAGAAATGAATGTGAAATCATTTTTTTGGTAGAAAATAGTGGCTTTTTTTTCCGACTCACAAAGGAAAGTCTATTGCTCTCTCCACCCAAAGAAGAGGGCAGGCAATTGGTTTTACAAAAATCCAAGGGAGTGATAGTTAGAAGGCTGCGTTTATGCTGGGAGACTGGCCATTTCTTCTACAAAGCAAATGCAGGCATGGTGGCCTCAGTTGCTCCATGGGCAGAAAAGATCATGAATATCCAAGGCACAGGATGTGAACAAGGAAGATAAGATATTTGATCTCATGGTTCCCAATTTTTTTCCCCAACCTATTTTGATGTATCTAGGGTGGAAGTCAAGATTTAAAAATGAAAACCAAGAACAAAAGTATTTGGTCAAAAAGTATTCTAACTCATAAAACCCAATCCCACAGGAACCTTCTTGTTTTTTCACACAGGAAGAAAGCACAATACTCCCAAAGTCCGAAGCTGCTGCTGCCAACAGGCTGAGCACTACTAAGTGACAGGTTATCTTAGAGGGGCTTTCCGTTGATGACGGCAACTAATTCTCACAACAACCCAAAGAAGCAATGATCATCCCTTAAGCCCACTTTATAGATGAGGCAGTTGAAGGTCAAATAACTTCAGTGTTAGCCTGCCCAAACTATCTCATGTAAATAACCTCAGAGATTCTGACCCAGGTGTAAATCTCAATCTGTAATCATATCCTGTATATCAACAGCAGTGATTTGCTAGTTTCTGTCTATATTGGAGCTGGTCCAATGAGTACAAAAGATCCTGTTTCTATTCCTGTCACAGCCACCTATAAATCCTGGGATATGCTGAACAAGGCACAGGTTCCCAGAAGGTTAGTGTTACAGTGTGTCTTACAGATTGCCTAGACTAAAAATAATCTTGGACTTTTAAATACATTTAATTTAATGTACTTGCTACTGCCTCTATATATTCACTGCAAATACAAGTCTACATTCTAAAATGTCTGTCAATCTCAAACTGAGTTACTGATAACATTTGCACCACCTCTTTCAGTTTATAAAGTTTACCTTCTTCATCTCTCTGATTCTAATTAGCACCATGCTTTCCATTTAGCATAGCAAAAATCTGAGCGTCTATAAAGTTAAATCAGATGGAACTTTTTCAGGTGCTTCTTATATTAGTGTGAATCTATTATGTAATTAATGACGTGATGTTACCATAAACAACTGTTTATGGTCATGGATCTTTTGGGGTAAAGAAAGAGTTATCTGGTGGTCCTGGACCAGGTGAGGGAAGAAGTCACAGTGGAATTGATGGGATGCCCAACTGTTGATAGTTTACTTTCTCATTGAAGAAGGGAGAGTACAGAGGCAGTGGTAACAAATTTTCAAAGACACATCCTCTTAAATTTTGCAAGGTTTGTGGCGGGAGAACTGTCGGTCAACATTATTACATATCTGGGTAGAATAGAAGCTTGTCCTCTAAAGTGGGGCTTCTCAGACTTCACACGAGTCATTCTGGAACCTTAAAAGAAAAGGCTCTAGTTCAGTAGGGCCGGGGTGGCATTTGGGATTCTACGGTCTCATAAGCTGGTGAGGCCAGTGGTGTTGGTCTGGAAACTATACTTTACATAGAAAGGCTCTGCAGGCTTTTTAGATGATCCACTCAAATCTTGAAATTTCAAAAGAGAACAAGTTAATCCCTTTTTTTTTTTTCCTGTTTGTTCATTTTGTAAATTTGGGAGACAGAAACAAAAGGAAACAAAGAGCAGAGGAGCTGGTATTGCCTAGGAAGAATTAGGAAAGTGCCTCCTCTCCCACTACTTGGACTCATACTCTGTTGAGTAGTAGTAGTCCAGAAACGTTCTAACAAGGAAGAAATGGTGGAAAAAACAAGTTCTTCATCTCCTAATACATTTAAAAATTTTAAATTGTAGAACTGAAATCATGAAAGGAGACAAGAATTTGAGAGGATGCTAGAAGCATCTGACAGTCATAGGGTTTGTTTTTTTTTTCTTTAAATTCCAGGTCCCCAAAAGTCGTGAGAACCACTGTGTCAGCTTATTAGACGTGTGGCATAGTTCTATAATCAGGCCAAAGCATTTCCATCTAAATGATTGAGATAAATAAGAGAAGAATATTTGGCTTTGACTGTTTCAGTTCTCAGAAATCTGTTAATCTATTTGAACAGTCACATATCATAATGCAGCAAGAATTAGCTTGGGGGAAAAAAGTGACTAGTGACTTCTTACAGGGATTCTCCCAAGTTTTTGCCCCACAGACTCCCATCCCCTCAAATTCCAATGGGGGACCCTATTCTAAATGTTTTGTATGTTACATATGAAATGCGTTATGGTTTCGAGGAGCATCTAATTCCAGAGGAACCAAACATTGTAATTTACCCTAAGGAGGAAATAAGTCATTTCTGTCCAGTGACTGCTTACATGTATGTACTACACACAAATGTGGAAAAAAATTAGAGGCCATATTAAAATAGAAATTGATTCTTCTGGAAAAGAATTCAACTTGTGATCATAAGTATAGAGTCGGAATTTGCTTTGATAATGTTAAAGGAAATGTTAGATTTTTTAAGTGAAAAATTCCATCTTGATGGTATACTATCCATAGTATACTACCTAGTGACAAAAGAAACAAGGCAAGCAAGTGGAGGGGTTTAATTTTTATTGCCCCATCCACAAAAGCTTCATGAGCTAACATTCTATGTTCTGCTTTACTGGATTATTGTCTTAGGGAAAGTAAGTTTGTTTTGTTTTGTTTTGTTTTAATAGAAATGGCTCATCTACAGGGCTTTGGGTGTATATTCTCAACAGACCTACATCTGGAAAGCATTAGGCTTTCCCAACCTGCCTCTAAACCCTTCACGGTTGAAGGGCCCCGATGCTACTGCTGCTGCTGCTGCTGCTGCTGCTGCTGAAAAGATAGGATTTGCTTGCCTTTTTGTGGCCTATCAAGTCAATGGTCTGCGACCTAAAAGTGTGTAATTAGGCCATGACATGACCAAAGGAGTTGTTACACTTTGTCTGGTCACTGGCAAAAGTGTCTACCCACGTGGCTGTGACAGCTATGGTCTGTTGGGCTTGAAAATTCCTTTAATCTCTCCCCAACTCCTTCTTGGTCCGGTCTGTTGACTATTACAGGATTGGTTCTTTTTTAAAACCGATTCAATTACATATTCATCCAGTAGTGCATAACAGTTGTTATGAAGCCATTATAAATTATGGACCAAAGGCAATTACTTCTTGAGAGAAAAACTTGAGCACTTTCTCTTTCAACATACGTGTGTGGATGATTTCTATAAGCTAAAAATGAGACGAACTCGGCAAATATGTCCATCAGTTACAGCCATCTTACTTCTCGGTTCTGAAAGCTTGGCATCCATAAACCCAATTTTCAAAAATTACAGTGGCTCTACCATCAAAAGCTGAGATGTACCTTCCCTTCCTCACTATTTCAGAGCCATCTCCATTGTTATCCAATGAAATTAGTGACAGTCTACAGAGCAGATCAGGAGAAAATAGAATTATCTTAGTTATCCTAATATTTCTGGAGAATATACAATCCAAATCCCTTTGGGAGGAGCACTGTTTTATATATATAACAGTGTTATATAGACACACACACACATGTGTGTGTCTATATATATATATATATATATAGACACATACATATATATATACACACACACACATATATATATATATATATATATATATATATGTCGCAAGTATTAAAGTTATCTGGCATGTGTCCTTTGTAATAGGACTCTCACAGGCAGAGTGTATGTGTTTCTACTTAGTTGCCCTAAACTGTCTAGGACAACTGGTTTCACTTTGTCTTCCTGAGGAGTGCCTGAATCAGCAAAAAACAAAACAAAAAAACCCAAAACAACAACAAAAAACATGAATCTGTTAGGATAGTAAACTTTAAATGAACAAGAAAGTATCTACATGTATATATATATACATACTTTCTTGTTTTAATTAAAACCTGGACATGCTTTTCTAGACATGGGGGCACAGGAGGATATAAAGGTATGAATGACTCATTTCTGCTACATTCTTATTACAACTGGACAGATTTCTTTTTTTAATTAAAGAACCTAAGAGAGCTCATCAGGATGAGTAAAAACAAAACGTTTTAAAAAACAAAAACCAAGAACAACTTCTTCAAAGCACCATCAAAAATGGCACAGAGGTATGACTTCGGCTTACTGCCGTGTATTGATTCCACAGCCTAGACTCAAACTCATAAGTGGCTTCTCCCCTGCCTCTGGGCCTGTATCTCAGCTGGGGAGATGGCATGGGAAACTCTTCGATCCCCTCTGAACCTCCACGAACTCCACCCTTAGTTCCTCATTGATCCGAGAATACCATCTCTCGCATTGCCATGTTTTATAATGTTCTCACTGTATTTTTCCAACAGACTTCTCAGAAAAGACTGCAAATGTAAATAAAATATGATAGGGAGCCTAGCATAAAGTTGGCAATTCTTACTTTGCCAAGTAAGAACAGGAACAACAAAACTGGATGTCTAAAACAACCATTTGCTGTTGTTCTAATTTTATAAATAAAATCTTTTTTTCACAGCATGTGAAAGAAAGAATGGATACAGCCTATTTCCCAGAAAAGAGAGTTGACAACCATATTACATTGCTGATGTTCTTATGTCTTGATAAACCAGTAAATACGCCAGTAAGGCAGCTGCCAAGTCTTGAACTGGCCTTGGGAGATGCTGCTTTCAATACGGCACTAGAATAAGACCTTGAGTCGCTCCTTGCCACACATCACGAAGAACAGGAACAAGGGCTGCTACTGGTGTTTACCTAGAAATACTTTGAATCCTTATCAGACTTGGTTCAGATAAGAGGATTGGGGAAAGCAAGGCATGTCTGCTTTGTACCTTTACTTTCATTAAGGGTTCCAAATTATCCACAGCTTAAACTTTCGGTGTCCCACCCCATGGCAAAAAAAAAAAGAAAAGATAATGTCTGTAAATCACAACATCTTTTTAAAAAATTAACCTTCCTACAAAAATAAGCCCTTAAATGGTAAATTAAATTTTCTATTCAGGATGCTCATATACTTTATATGTTGACAATCACTTAATTTTTAGTATGTATCATCAGATAACGACTCCAAATAAAATGGATTATCATTGTTAATGTACCTATTTGCCTATTTTCATGACAGTATTTCTTTACTTAATCTAAGGCCAGGAAATAAAGTTCTTAAATAGACAGGAAGTAGCCTGCACTAATGGAAATCAGCTCAAATCCTTTTACTGTTTTAGTTCAGCTTGAACTAAGATTGTACATAAGGATTTAGTCCTATTTCCTGTATTTAGCTTTTGATGAAATATTAAAGGCCAGATAGATGGTCCCTTCCTTGCCGCTTTTCCTTTTTCCATTTACCCACCTATGTATCTATTTAACATCTTTATCCATCTACCCGTCCTTCAACCCATCTATGTATGTGTAAGCATGTATATATGTATCTATCTCTGTCACTTAAATAATTTTAAAATGAAAGACCAAATCCTCTGTGAACCCAAAGATATGCCTACTTATCCTTACTAGGTTCTAAGAAACACAAATCTGTCTCTGAAATAGAACCTTTCATTAATAGTTTATGAATGTCGCAGGTAACTGATGTTTTCTAGCCTGTAGTTTGTGACCACTAGAATTTAACAAGATCTGATCTCTTTGTATTAAGATTTACCTGAATACACTTATGAGTCCCTTGTGAGGCCCCAAGGCACAAGTGAGTGTGTATGTATACATGTTTGTGCAGAGAGCAAGATAACATGGCATTTTATTTGGATTTGTATTGAGTTTTATAAGACTTACATTGATATGTAAATATTTTATACATACTACAATAGAGCCAATATGTCATTTTTATCACACAAAAGTAGCAGTTTCTAGCTCTGCATTAGCAGTAAAACTTGAAGGTCTCAAAAACCAAAGAGGTATACATTAAAACCAACAAAATTCTGTTGCTTGCAGTCTCTTGCTCAGTTTAGAGATACCTGTGTGGCCTGGTGGTACAATTATATCAAAAGCTTCTTAGTTTTCATGGATCTTTACAAGAAATGCATGTTTTATATGAAAGAAATGGCCCCTGGTAACTACCAGTGTAATCAGATTGTGATGAAATCTGAGTGGAAAAACTCTGTATTGCTTTCATCTCTAGGCAGTCTGCATCTAGCTACTTTCTGCCCTGACGTGGAGGGACGTTTTCATGCACTGATCATTAGGAAATGTTAGAGCATTAGCAAGCAGGACAAGCATGACAAATGTCTGTCTTTCTGGGGAGATTACATTTTCATCAAAGCTATGTACACATCATATTTTCCCAAATATTTGTGGCACAGTTCATCCAACAGGGTATCTTTCCCCGCTCCCCACCTCCCAGTTTGGCTGCTTCAAGATGCAACGACCACCAAGTCATAATACACAGAGAAACCATGAGCCAATCAAAAAAGAGAAGCCTGCCCCCAGGCTTAATTCAAGCAAGCCATTCATCAAGCTGATGTGATGGACCTGTCCAATCCAGAACATATCACAGACACATCAGCAACACCAAGTGGCATGCAATGACCGGATGACCAAAGGCCCCTCTGCCATGCTTCGATTGGTTCAAGCTCGGGAAACGCTCTCCTTGGAGAGTTCAGACAGTTGGCTTTGCATAAATCAAAGTGAGATTAGAAACAAAGATTTCGTGAGGTCAGGTGCTTACCAAATGTTTCCTAAATGCCAAGAAAAGAGGTTCACCTATTCCTCTTAAATTTGTCAATGAGACTAGAAAATTACCTAATCCAGTCAGGTCTTTTTCTTTTGGGGAAATCTCTGCCCACACCAGATGGTCTTCATTCTGGAGGTCAACATTCAGAGCCTCTCAGGTTGCTCCAAGATCATCAGCATGTGATCATTTAACCAAGAAGATGATGGGCAGGGAGTTACAAGGTGCCCATTAAGGACCTTCTGGACAGTCCTGAGGTTATTGGAGTTCAATATTTTTCAAAGGTCCCTGAATCTTTGATTTGATGAGGGCTTAATTTGTTCTGATAAAAGGTAAAATCCTACCAACTGGGGACATCAAACTTCTTTTGCTTTTAGGGTGTCTGAAGAGTGAATCTCATGATTACAGGGAAAGTGTGTTGCTGTTTCTCTTTTGATCAACTGACAACCAGTGAGCATTACCAAAACGTTCTCAGTGCCTGCTGATTTTACTTCCTATTTTGAAGAAGTTTCTTTGTGTTAAGTTTTTGCTTGTTGTTCTGCCTGCCTCCTAGCGAAGAGGAACTAAGATTCTGTCACTACTGAGTATACGCCGTGATGATAGAAAAATCATTGGTTGCACTATTGCTTTTTCTGAGATAAATTCTAGGTATTGGGCATTTTTAGATTGAAAGCTATTCTGATCATTTCACATTTTCCCCTAAATGTGTCTTCTATAAAAAGGTATTCCTTCTCAATACCCGCTCATTAAGAATAAAAGGAAGTAGCACCATTTAATAGTGACATTTAAAAAAATCAGTAATACATCTTTAAAGATGGTCTTTTGTCCATTAACTTATTACTAAATTTACTTCCATGAATAATTGCATATGTGGCAAGTGTCTTGCTTATGATAAAGTTAAATAGGGATAGTTATCAATTTCCACAGCAACCAAAAAGCCCTGATGTGCAAATTTCTCTAATGAACAAGAGGGAAATTAAATGGACAACAGTATAGTTAGTTGGTTTCTTAAGCAAACTACGGTACTAAAGTAGGGATCGCAGTTATTACAGATTCACGAATCCAAGAACAAGGACGATCTTTCAGTGGGACATACTGCCAATGAGAAATCTGAATAATATCAAAATAACAGATTTTACACATATGGTGCTCCAAAATGCAGAAATCTCAGAATTAATTTTTAGATGAATGCAAGTAGAGATGGCCAGATTCTCAGGTAATTCTAATAGTATTAAACACTGTTTATTTTTTTAAATGTCTAGATCAGTCTTATTGAAGGAGGCAATTTAAATTATATCTTTGTAATTAACCTTTTTTCCTCAACTTGGGATAGATGCATTTATACTGAAAAGCAAGATAAATATTCAAAGAAATCCATTTTTAAGATTTTTATAATTATACAGCAGGCTAAAGTTACTATGATTATAATTATACAAAGTGGGTGTTTGAGAATTTAGCATCTAGAGATATTTTCATAAAAAATAATTAAGGGTTGCAGCTGAACCACACATTACAATTCATAGTCTGTGAATCTTCAGTGAAGAATTTAATAACATTGAGCCTTTTCATTTCTGGAATGATCTTGAGTAGTTCAAGATTGTCATCATTTTTATTAGCCTTACTGATCCTCTCTCTTAATCCAGTGTCAAAGTGGGTTGAAGATAACAACTTACTTGAAACACATTTTGCATCTTGGCAACTGATTACTGGGGAAATGGATTATTTATTTAGAACCTTGTCTTGACAATTGTCTGGATTTCTCTGAAGGCTCCCTACAGCCTTGGGAACTTGTTACGGCTGCTTATAAGAAAATAATACCTGCATAGAACCAGACAGCAACTCTCAACTCCATCTTGCCAAAGAGCCATTTGTTATAAGTGTATGCATGGGGGTTTCAAAGTGCAGCTTTTAGAGTTCAGGGATGTATTCTGCTTTATTATACTGCAAGAATTCTGTAGCTACAATTAGCTAACAACATATCTCGTGAGAAATGGAATGGAACTGCAGAGAAAGCACATCACAGCAAACCGAGGTGGGAACTACATCACAACAGGCCGCGTAGGAAGACCAGCGGCTGCTGACACTTCCCATTCAGGAGTCAAATACATTGCCTGCTTACCTGTCTGACCCAGCATGCCCCAGCCACACATGCAAATTGTTATCATTGTTTTATTCGTGAAACATATCTTTAAAAGAAAGGAGTCATTACCAAAATAAGCACCCTCAATGACATTTGTGCATGCAGAGCATCTGGACATTCACATTTACGTCCTCGGAAAACAGAGCCAAGAAGTTGCATTCAATATGAAAACACACGCTTTCCTTTTTCAAGGCAACCATACAAAAATAGCTATGGCTGGCTGTTTCAGGAACCAACTCCTCTGTTAAGCCTGGGTAATAGAAAACCCTCATTTCTGCTCCACCCCACCCCACACCCCACCCATCCGTTCTGTCTTCTCCATTTCTCAAACACACTGTGTTCTTTCCACTGCCTGCCTTAACATGAGGTGTGCATTACAAATAAAAGTTGACTTAGGTTTGTAGGACTGGACACTGGGCCTTGCCAGAAAGAATGAATCTCCTCATGAATGTCAGGGACACTCCCTCTCTCCTTTATTTTGAATTTTAAAAATGCAGTGGAGGGAATCATTTATTGGGTATAAAACCTTGTAAAAAGGGAAATAAGGGGCTTGAAGTGGAGGTAACCTGTAGGATCATGGTCTGTTTTTCTTCCTACGAGTTAGATGAAACCATGGTCTTACATAAGAAGGTTGTGCAGAGTGTGTGTTTGTGTGTGTGTGCATGAGCAAGGTGTGTTGTCACAGGGATTGAGATGTGAAAAACTACATAGTGACCAAGGCTATCTCTTTCTGTCTGAGCAGAGAGGGTGAGTAGTTTAGAATGGGCTTAAGCATTTGCTTTCTCTCTATGGGCCTTGTGACCTTTACCGTGGGACCTAGCTCTCGGGTTGCTACCTCCCCCAGCAGTCATGCAGTTTCACCAAGACCATACGAGAATCTCCTCTCCCATCAACTAAGTTAATTTCCAAGTAGTGGTCAAGCACGAGAAGGATGACCCTTACCTGTCACTGTAGGCAGCGGCAGTGGCAGGGGTAGGCTGGGCGTAGCGGTATGCAGCATAACCACCCTAAAACACAAAGAGAAATGTGACTCAGGAATGCAGCGGAGCCCAACACAGGGACGCCCAGTGGCAAGACCACACCAGAACAGCAGTTACCCAAATCTACTGACCTAAAGTTGAGGTTAATGAAAGCTTAATATCAAAGCGAAAGTACATAAACACCCTAGAGAAACAAGGGGTGGAATACCAACCCCAGCTGGATGTTAAAGGTTAGCGGTTATAAGCATATCCCAAAAGGAGAGCCTAGAGGCCCTTGGAAGGACATGTATTTAAATGTTAACGGTGATTGTCTTGGGGTGGGGGAGGATTATGAGGGATAATTTAAATACTCTTCATACTTGGCTGAACTTTCCAGATTTTCAACAATGATTCTGCTTTACCTTTATCAAATATCAACTTGAATTTTATTCAATTCCTATTTCCTTATAAAATAATCAAGCAAATGCTTGCCTGTCTTTCATAGTTATTAAATCACATCACCCTTCGATTGACAGTTTATTAGCAATCTCTTATCTCACTGTTGAACCACTAATGTTATTGAAGAGTCTTTAGCTGTCTAAATATTATACAACTATTACAAAAATGACAGAACACTTCTTCTTTCTGGCTACAGATCTCACATGGCTATGTATCATGCTGCTTCAGATGGAGAATTTGGTGTGGAAAATATGATAAAGTCTTCTAATTTGTAAATAAAATCATTAACAGAGAAAAAATCTGAAAAGAAAAATAACATTTAGTTGTATGTACCAGTAATTGCAATTGTTCAATTAAGCAAAGAGGATGAGCAAATAGGCATATTCAAAAGGAATTGTGTTCAGTGGAGCATTGATTATCAAACTGTGAAAATAACAGAGCTTCTGCTCAGTGGACGACAATGATACATCAAACACTGTACAATGATCTCAGCACAATTAACAAACAGGATCCAGTGTCCACTGATAACACAGGAACATCCAGGTTCTAATTAGGATACACGGTCACATAATTGTCTGAGGTAAGGGTTCTCACCATCACCATAAAGGGGTGACTTGGGATAAAGTAGTGTGTCAGAGGTATGCAACAGCAGAATCATGGGAGGGAAAAGTAGGTTTGTTACATGTGGCCTCATGAAACTAAGCAGTACATGAAACTAAGCAGAAATAGATGAAGCAGGGAAGCTACAAAAAGCCTCTTACAAGATGTAGGTAACCTGGTCTCTATTTCTTTCTGCCTCCTTCCAGCCACAGTTAACTTTCAAGGGTAAATATGTTATCACTTGCATACCAATTCAAAGAAATGAGTTTATCTTTCACAGTTTATTCTTTGGGTCAGTCCTGGAGAAGACACATCCAAAACTGACAGGTAATCACCAATACTGTAGAGCCAGGTTTTTTTTTTGTTTTGTTTTGTTTTGTTTTTTTTTTTTAAAGCTTCCCTTAAAAAGATAATGGAAGGTAACCACAAAAAAAGGTCTTGGCCAGATGCCACCTGGTGTTCCAAATACTATGTTCTCCAGTTAGGAATAGGGAACTCATTAAATGTGCTAAGAGAGTTATAAAACCAAAGCAGTTGTTATGACATCACTGAGTCCAACAAATAAAATGATAGACTGAAGAGAAATCAGGTCACCAGGTTTCTGTAGCCATTTTTCTATATGACTCGTTTATCTTCTTGACTTTCATGATGTGTACAGAAAGATACAGGTGTGCAGGTACGTATAATGAGGTAGGGAGGGGCTAGAATTGGCTAGCCGATTTCTAGGAGACATGAGCTGCAATAGACTTAAAGCTCTGAGTGGAGAGAAAGTGTATGTGTGGCACGTGTGTTTCTCTCACAAGACAGGCCCAAGTCATCAATGCCCTGACATCTGTTTTTATTATCTAGGAATTTGCTTGGGAGTATTCCTGAGTCAAGGGTCAAGATCACAATTTGAAGTCTCCGGAGCCAGTGGAGAACTTTTTGACCTTGATCAGTGGTCTCACTGTCCAGTGGAACACTTGGAGATGAGAGGAATGTTACACATCCGTGCTGTCCAACATCATAGCTATTTGTAGTAAGTGACTATTGAACTCCTGAAAGGTAACTAATGCAATGAACTAAATTTTAAATTTACTTTTCAGTTAATTTGCATTTAAATCTAAAAAGCCACATGGGGGCTGGTGGCTAAAGGACTGGACAGTACCAGTCTAAATGATCTCTGAAATATGTAATAATTAGGGAAAATGGGACTAGGTGGTTTTATCTCTCCGTCTCTATCGTGTAGTCTTCCTTCGCTATTTTTCTTCTGTATGCATTTCATACTAGAGAAGTAACAGAGTTGTGTATTAACTCAGTGTGTGTGCATACACTGTAAAATACAAATTGCTTTACATACAAAAAATACAAATTGCTTGAATTTGCCTTTCTAACAGGTGACTCTAATCAATCCGACTGCTCTGTATTTGGCAGCTTATTGAGCATAGCCAGAACTAGGCTGAGGTTCCATGGCAGTGTCTGTAAAAGGAACACTCGCTTTCAGTTGCTGTCACCAGATTATGTTCATGTTGAACCCGGTCTTCCGAGATCATGACAAAAATGTGTCATTGACAATTAGAATTTTCACACCACCAAACCAAAGGAACAAGGCATGACAGGCTCAAAATAGTTCTATACTCCTCATTCATGAAACAGAATTTTTCCACATCATGGGCAGCAAAATATAAATGTGACCTTAAATAAGAATTTCAAATGGCCGTTATGGATCTTTTTGCCACCACTACCACCAAATGAGGCCACCAAAGTGACCCACTCGTGTGGACTGAGAAGTTTCCTTGGTTGGCAAAACCTCTAGAGGTCTCTTGAGGTAGTCACCCAGTCAGGACTTCAAATGATGGTCTTTACCTTTTCTTTTTTTATTACCACTAGAGATGGGGTCTCACTATGTAGCCTACGCTGGTCTCAAACTCCTGAGATCAAGCGATCTTCCCAGTTCGGCCTCCCAAAGTGCTGGGATTACAGGTGAAAGCCACTGTGCCCAGCTAATAAAACATTTTCAAAATTGTGCTTGTGGGGCATTAACAGCAAGGAAAGGAAAGTTTACACAACCAAACCAGTTTGGTTGGATGCTCAGTTAAAATAAAACTGTTTCTGGAACTCCTTGGGACAATATTCATGAACATCGTAGACCTACAAGGCGTCTCGGAGAATTTGAGGCTTAAATCAAAGTTTTCACTTTAGAGCCTACTTTTGAAAATAGATGTTTTAGTGGCCACAGAGGAATGAGGGGAGGGGAAACCTCTTTGTACTAGTGGGGATCTGGGCATCTGTAGGACTGTGACATCTATGTGCTGTGTGTGCTTCCTTCAGCTTGAGTGCATAGGAAAGTAGTAATCGGCTTAACCAGGGGTAGAGGCTCCCCTTATAAAAATATCCCAGGGTCTAGTCTTGCTTTGTGCA
This sequence comes from Cacajao melanocephalus, assembly GCA_963573385.1. Taxonomy (NCBI): domain Eukaryota; kingdom Metazoa; phylum Chordata; class Mammalia; order Primates; family Pitheciidae; genus Cacajao; species Cacajao melanocephalus. Next base: position 68,319 of record CAUYLG010012185.1, on the reverse strand, counting down.
AAACAGGTATGTTGGCATACATACAACTTAAATCTTATTCATTATAATACTTAAAGAACGTTTGTAAAATGAAAACCTTAATGACTCCCTGATTTACCTGCATGATATAGTCTTTTTTTTTTTTTTGAGACTGTCTTCCTCTGTCATCCAGGCTGGAGTGCAGTGGTGCAGTCTCAGCTCACTGCAGCCTGTGCCTCCCGGGTTCAGGCAGTTCTCCTGCCTCAGCCTCTCAAGTAGGTGGGACTACAGGCATGTGCCACCACACCAGGCTAACTTTTGTATTTTTAGTAGAGATGGGATTTCGCCATGTAGGCCAGCCTGGTTTTGAACCCCTGGTCTGAAGCAATCTGCCTGCCTTGGCCTCCCAAAGTACTGGGATTACAAGTGTGTGCCACCATGCCCAGCTACGTTCATCTGTTTTTGAAGGATGACAGTCAGAGGTCCAGTTCTCTTGAAACGTGACAATGAAAGTTTATCTCAGGGATTTTAACTATATTGCCCTTTACTAGGTTAAAGTACCTATTTCTCACATTCAGGTTTCAGTTACAACTCAATAAATTCTCATGGTTTAAAAGTACTTTCTTAATTCACTCTTAGTACTGAAGAAAAAAAAAGGAATTGCAGTGATAGGGAAAATAATGTCCTAAAACTCCCACTGATCATCCTCACTTTCACATTCATCTCTTATTTTATTGGACAGTTTCAGTGTCCTCAACAGACCAAATTTGGAGACTCTAAACCAGCCAAATTCCAAAGAATGTTTTTGTTTCCTTCCTATAAGCATGTTCAGTTGGTGGTTGCTTCAGCAGTGAGAAATAGGTTTAAAATCTACAGCAATAGGTGTGAAATAAATCTCGGATCAGCTCTAAAAAGACCAGGGAGGGTTATGTTAGACATCAGATATGCTGGTTCTTAATGCTGGATATATGAGATTTTTGATTTCACCATTCCAGTTCACTCTGGGAACCTACTAAAACATTACCCAGACAATTGATTCAGTCAGAACCTTGAATTCTTTTCATTGGATTTATATTGATGAAGTCCAGATACCTTTTAAACTAAAAAATTAACAGCCAAGCTAGACCACCATTTTGACAGTGAGGATCTAACAAAGCTCAGTGCCAAGGCCAACTACTGTCTGTCACAAAACAGCGCCCCTGTTTGGAAGAAACTGTCACAACACGGTCAGTGGATATACCGAAAGATACGGGGATAGCCACCTCTACTCTAGGAGATTTCATATTAAAACTGGAAAATTCAGTTAAGCGTTTCCTCCTATGTTAGAGAACGACTCCCCTCCCCAGAATTATCTTGTTAGTAAGGATTTCACAGCAAACCCACAAATCGTAGTGATGAGTTTCTCCACCAGTCGGGATTTCATACCTGCAGCAATTTATTGCCATACACAGGCTCTTGATACACTACTCTATAAGGAAACAGAAATGTAATGTTTTCAATGCAAAAATGAAATAAATAAAAGAGAATGCATAAGTCAGACAAATTCCAGAGCAATTCATTTACAAGTTTGCTTCTCTTATTTCACCAAGACTTGGGACTGACCCACCAAGCTGAAAGGGGCACTGGGCATTGGCAAACATTTTTAGTTGCAAATCTCTGCAATGGAGAGATCAAAGAAGGTGGAGATAGGAATCCAACCACTTTGTGCTGTAACTTGTGTTGATTGCTAAAGAAGAAAAAGATAATTTCATGGCTTCTTACCTCGCAAAATATATTCCAACAGTCCAAATTACCTATTTCAGTTTTATCTCTTTATCGCATGATTGGAATTTTCTGGAATATGTAAGCATTTAACATGAATGCCTAATTATTTCAAGCAACAACAGGGCAAAAGTGGAATTTATGAATTCATGAATTACACTTGAAGCTACAATAACTGCTTTTAATACTTTCAAACTAGAGAAATTGGGTATATGAGTATTTGTGTGTAAACTGGTGTTAATATACATATCATCAAAATGCTGTCATTTCATACAAATCTAGTACTGGAAGGAAGGTCTCTGTAGAACCCTTACACGGACTAAGATGCGGTTTTTGGAGGCAACAGTCATTCATGGGCAAGACTGACCCTTTTTCATGTGAGTGGTCAGAGTTGGAAATAAAATTCTCCAGTTCCAGGGCAGACACTGCGGTGGCTGAATAATTGAGACTGAGGGATGTGCCCTATAAAGGGGTGTGTGCGTATTTTTTCTCATACAGTCGGCCTTTCCTTTTCACTTCAAATTTATTTCTTTAAGAGTCTAAGCTTATAGAGCTATGCCTGGTAACGTTCTTGTTCCTCTCCCCTCTGCCATCCCTTTATCTTCTAGTTCACTGCTTATTTCCAGTACAAATATTATTCTCAGCAGCCTGGCCACCCCATTATGCTCTCCATTATTCTCTCACTTATCTCCCTCTTTCTTTCCCATCTTTGACTGTATTTTTCCAATTTTGCTCCACTAGAGCAATGACTTCAGTTTGTGGGCTCAGGGTTTAAGCAGTGAACTCAGCAGTCCGATCATGTGGGCTCAAGCCCTAGTATCAGTGAAGATTTCTGGATAAATTATTTTCTCTCTTTTGGGGAAAAAAAAAAAAGGTTTCTCTTCCGGATCATGCACGATGGCTGCCACCTGGAATCCTAGCATTTTGGGAGGCCAAGGCATGTGGATCACTTGAGGTCAGGAGTTTGAGACTAGCCTGGCCAACATCGTGAAACCTCATCTCTACTAAGAATCCAAAAATTGGCCAGGTGTGGTGGTGCATGCCTGTAGTCTTGGCTATTTTTGGAGGCTGAGGCAGGAGAGTTGCTTGAACCTAAGAGACAGAGGTTGCAGTAAGCCGAGATGGCGCTACTGCGTTCCAACCTGGGATATAGGGAGGCTCTGTCTCAAAAATCAAAAAATAAAAATTCTCATCTGGAACAAGAGAAAAAATGGAGGTAAAAAGATTCCTTGTTTCAAGGGCTGTGATGAGGAGAGATGAGGTAATACAGGTAAAACAGCATCTGGTTTCTCCCATTGCAGACACAGCAGTTGCTTAATTTCTTTGTGGACTGAGGTCTCCACTTTGGTGACTGCAAAGGGCAAGCCAAATGCCAATCATCAGCTGTCTCACACTGAAAGCAAGTTCTTCGGAAGAAAGATGAGGGGTTTCTATTTGAAGAATTCCTACTTTTCAGCTTTACATGTTACCGAAGTTATTGATATTTCTCATTTGTGAGCTCAAACGTCGGTGAAATGGGGATACCTCTGTTTTAAAACGTATGGGTGGTAGAGTGACATGAATTCAGAAATAACTGTATTTAGCCATGGTGGTAACCAGAGCCTTGTTTTACAGAATTTAGGAATGGTGGCAAAATGCTCGGGAATCCCAAGACATATTTACTAGGCAGCCCTCATGGATGCTTCTAATATTGGGACACTTGGGATGTTCTTAATAAAAAGGAACACGATTACATTTATATTGTACATCACCTCTCTCTGCTCTTCCTATTGTCAGACACCCCACTACCCTCCAGTTTCTATGCATTTGTCCATTCTTTTTAACAGTTCATTATTTCTTTGTCACTCTTCTCATTTGTAATATTAATAGTTATCTTTAGATCAAATGCCATATTCTGTGATCTCTCCCTGAAAAGGTCAACCAACAAAAGTCTTGTTTCAGTTCAGTTAACCAGTGCTTATTTTCCACTTCTTGGTCAACTTCTGGCTTCATAAAATCTAGAGCTTCAGGGGTCAGGCATGGTTGCTGATGCCTGTAATCCTAGCACTTTGCGGGGAGGCTAAGGCAGGTGGATCGCTTAAGGTCATGAGTTTGAGACCCGACCTGGGCAACGTGGCAAACCCTGTCTCTACTAAAATACAAAAATTAGCCAGGCATGGTGGCAGGTGCCTGTAATCGCAGTTACTCAGGAGTCTGAGGCTGGAGAGTCAGTTGAATCCCAGAGGCAGAGGTTGCAGTGAGCTGAGATCGTGCCACTGCGCTCCAGCCTGGGTGACAGAGACTGTCTTGGGAAAAAAAAAATCTAGGGTTTCACTTTCAAATACGAGTGACTCTGTAGGTCTAAGAACCTTAATCCTTGTACTGCAACTGTTTGTATCACCTCTATTCCTTAGTTTGCTTAACTTGACCCACTTTTTAATTAAAATGAATTTAAAGGTGTACCACTAGGCAATAATAATATTGAACTGGTACATTTGATAAGTTTCATTACGAAAATTACTGTATTTTTATACAAGAGTGTGTGTGTTTTCTGTTCTGTTCTCTGGTGGAAGGGACTTGGGTACACACTATTCCTATCCTCCTTTCTCAGACAACTCCCACTTCATCTCTGATGAGTACCTACCCGCACGGTGCCTGAATCTCTCCACTGTGACTAGAGGCAGTGGTGTTCCTGCAGGGCTCAGCTTCTGAGTAGGATGAAGGCCTTTTCTTTGCCCTCTGCCCAAACGAGCTGTCCTGGTTTTTTCCCTTCGTGTCTGGCTCATAGCATTTCATAACAAGTCTATTCCCTTTGGCAATTTCAGGACATCTGTGATCATCTGTCCCTCTCTGCTCAATCCTCTCTCCTCTGAAAACTTTCAGAAGGAGGTCATTTGAGAGAGGAGGTTGTGGCTTGCCAGTTACAGATATCATGCAGGTGTTTCAAAGCCTATGTGCTTTGGCAGAACTAAAAAATGCCCCAGGGCTCCAAGATCAGTTGGTACGGATGGAAAAACCTTGGAGAACAAAGGACAAGGGAGGGAGGGAGCAGGGTACCTAGAAAAGCCCAGTGGTTCTGAGATACATGCTGCTGAGTTGTTGACCTGCTCTGATACACCGCTAGGGTGGAGAATATTTTGAGTAGGAACAATCTGAGAGTGTCCTCCTTTGTCTTCCTTAGCAGTGACAGAAGCTAGAAACCTAGTACTCTACGAAATAAAATGAAGAGGTTTACAGCTGCGCACGGTGGCTCACGTCTGTAATCCCAGCACTTAGGGAGGCTGAGGCGGGGGGATCACTGAGGTCAGGATTTTGAGACCACCCTGGCCAACACGGTGAAACCTGTCTCTACTAAAAACAAAAAATTAGCCCGTGGTGGTGGCAGGTGCCTGGTATTCCAGCTACTCAGGAGGCTGAGTCAGAAGAATTGCTGCAGGGCAGGTGGAGAATTGCCAGGGGGGCGGAGGTTGCAGTGAGCTGAGATCACACCACTGCACTGAGCCTGGGTGCCTCAGTGAGACTCCGTCTCAAATAAAAAGGGGCTTAAAGCTATTAGAGGTGCCTGATGTGTCTAGCATATATCCCGGGGCCTCTCAGAATTCCCGGAAACCTATTTATTGTGTACTGTTCTGAATGAGACTGAAGTAGTAAGCCAGATCTTTAAAGTGGAACCTCATATGACTTTCTAAGACTCTTTAACCATCATCTCTTTTAAAAACTAAGCCTGGGGGTTATTTCCACTCATCGGAACATGCTGGTGTCTCAAGGGAGGTAGGGGAGTGGCTTGAAAAAGTGCATTCAAGATTATGACATAATTCTAGCTAGGATGAATCTTGTTCTGTATATTCTGAAGTGCAGAACATAATTATATTTCTTTTCCTTAAATAAAATTATGGTCATCAGTGACCTCTTGTTCTGCTGCTGAGGTGGGAGTGGAGCAGGCTAGGTAATTTCTGTCCAATACATACACACACACACACACACCCCTGCAACAATCTTTTAGAGATAGGACAGAAATATGTGCTGGATAAACAAATCTCTCAATTCATACGGCAGAAAGTTTTTCTGCCACCTGATTGCATATTTGACACTTCCCTGATGAAAAAATCTTACCATCATAATATAAAGAGTGAGGAAAATTTAAAAAATTTGGCTGGAGGTTATAGCCTGAAAAGTGAGAGAGGGGTGGTTTTATAAATGGAGACATGAGGCAACTTAGGACTGGAAGAATCTCTGTCCTGTGAAGCTCACCCAGATGGTCACCCAGAGCTGCACCACTGGACCCAGTGGGTTTGGCTCAAACATGATCAATGTGTGAGAAACAAAATCTAAACGAACTAGAAAAGCACAAAGGGACATTTCTGTGGCTTTCTTCCCTGAGCCTATTTTCTTTTTCCTCTCTAGTCGAGAGGTTGGCATATCCCTTCTTCTAACTCTGTGTTTTTTCTGTTTGCCTAGCTCTGTGGATTTTCTGATGCAGCCCTATGCCCCAATAGGTTTTTTCCTTATCTGTGGGAGCTCCACAGACCTTGATTTCAGGCAGCCTCTCCTTCCTGCTACTCAAGAATCTGAGGTCAGGAAAAGATGCCAATTTGAAATCTGCATAAGAGACCACACGTGAATGTTTCAATAAATTGTAAGTTTGAAGAAACAGTGGCATGAAGGGTGGACACTCACTAAATGATTGTGAAATGATACTTCTAACTAAACTCAGGGAAATCTGTATACTTTTCTTGGGTAGGTGTTGATGAAGATAGTTTCTGTTTAGGTGGTATTTTTAAAAAGCATTTCTCTATTCCTTGTCTACTCCCTTTCGTTTCTAAAGCCCTAAATTCAGTGATGCCAACTACCATTCTGGCTCCTTCCATCTGCAATAATCTACCCACGGGCTGCATGAAGGCGAGAGCCAGGACTGGTGATTAGGTTTAGCAGGTGCCTGAGGATATGAATGGGCTTCGAACTGCTCAGCCGCAGCCTGCCTCACAATTTAAAATCTGAAAGTCTGAAAAAAGGACATGAGAAGGAAAACCTTAAGTTCTCCCCAAAAAGAAGGAAATTGATTGATCACTGAATGAATTACGGACATAGGGATTGGTCACTCTCTTTATTACGGGGAAAAAATACTAACCCACAGATGATTGTAAATATACTTGATGCTATAGTAGAGCTCAGCTAAGTCTATCATTGACGGAGATAAATACTGTATCTCAAAATTGTAATGATTTGAAATTCAAAAGGAATAAAATTAATCAGTGCCTTACTCATCTAGTACATGATACCAATTTCATCAGAAATTTGATTTTTTTTTTTTGCAATCTAGTCTAAAAAACAAATATTCCATTGACTGAGGTCTTCTGTAATAAAAATTGTGATTTAGAGAGTATCTCCAGCACTGACTGCCCACTTACTCAAGATTGTTTTTTCCAAATCATTTTCATAACATCAATGCTCGTATCATAATGTAGGAGAATAACTACCTCTAGATGAACATAAGTAAGTTTAATTATGGTCCCTATAATGAGAAATAGCCTACTCTTTTCTAAAAACACTTAATAAGGTCTTACTATTTAGCAAGCAATTTTAAGTCAGGTAATGGGAGAAATGGAATAAAAGGCTAAAGAAAATGGGGGCTCCTTGTTCAATCTAACAAACATTTTGTTAAGAGAATTAGGAGATGTTTGGGGCTAAATGCATCCATGTCCAGAGAGACAAAGTATTCTTAAGCCTGCTGTGATAAATAACTTTTCTAGGACAAACATCAAATGTCAGCCATGAAAATATCTTTTTAACCCTCTGCAGCTGGCAACTACAGCTGTTATCCTAAATATTATACGAAAAACAAAACATATTAAGAATTGGAAAGACAATTTCTCTGTGGGTGAAGTGGGGTCTTCAGTGGCCGACTTTTTGGGGGGATCATATTTATTCTGAAGTTGATCAAATAGTTAATTCCACCCCCCTAAACAGCCAATGATGTCTGCCATGAGCTCAAGAGCAGACAGCCTTCCATCCTGCAAGACAAGCCACTGAATTTTTTCCTACAGACCAAGGAGAGAAATTTGCAGCAAACTTGTAAAAAGAATGACTCCAGGAGGAAATGGGGACGGCATGCACGTGAATGAATACTTACATAAATGTCTGCACCATAAAATCCATCCTGGTAAACAACACTGCAAGGGTGCACACACAAAGAGAAACATCCATATTAGTGCATTTCCCATGCAGACACACCAACCCCTGCACTGGCGAGGTTAGTCTGGTCACAATCCAAAACACAGGAACCGAGGATCGTTTCACATTGATTAAGGAGGTTGGAGACAAAGGCCGTTGAGCAAATTGAGAAAATTAGGCCGGGCTTTGGTGTTGGCCCAGAATTAGGACGTGGTGGTAGTGGCATGCTAGGTCCCAAACTTGCCACTCTCTCGGGAGTGGGCACAGAAATGCACAACTTTGAAATGCGAAGAGGACTGAGATTTATTTGAAGAGGCCCAGAGAGACATGAGCATCTTAATAGGTCAGAATTGGCCATGAAACCACATAGCCCCCTACCCCACGGAACAAACCCCCAAACCATCTATTTAAAAATAGGATTATAAGGCTAGAGACACAGACCGCAGAATTCTCAATATGGGCTAGAGCTGAATGACCTTAGGTGAGCTGGACAACACAAATGATTTAAAATTTTTTCTATATTCTTTCACACTGTAGTATATTTGATAATTCCATGTGCATTATTTTATGGTAAATGGAGAGTATCTCTAATCATATGTGGGTGAGCATGGGTATGTGCTCAAGAATGTGTTTTGTGTGCACACATGTCTATGTGTACAAGTGGATTGTGTGCCTATTTGTATGTGTGTGTGTTAATACAGACAAGTGTGGAGGAATGCATGTTTGCACTTCTGTATAGTATGAACATATATAAACACATGTGCATGTGTATGCTTATGTAAGTGTATTGGGATATTTATATGCATTTGTACTTCTATGTACATGGGTATATGCAGGTGTATATCTGTATGTTCTCATAAATTATATCTAGACTAAGCAAAGGTCCCATACCATGATTGAACAAGCCCAATCTGACAACAGCTTTCTGATTCACCCATATAGTCACCATCCTGAGAGAAGAGAATTCAGAGGGCTAGGGACAGGTGTTAGGGAATGATTCTCTTGAAGCTTTTTGGTATACTTTGAGTAAAACAGCCAGGAAACAGCTTTTAGCTATGTGAACATGAGAAATTGATTTATATTTCCTAAGCATTAACATGAGTTTAATGAGAATCATATGTACCCTTCACCGGCTTTTGTAAGGACCACAAGGCGTCTTGGACGTAAAACTGTTTCTAAACACCTATTTTAAAAAGGGTAGTAGTTATTTGCAATCATCCCGGTATCTTCCCATGTAGTTTCCAGATGACTTATGATTCGGGTAAAGAACCAATGATCACCACCATTGAATGAGGTTGAGGTTCTAACAGAAGGACAACTTTAATACCAAAGGATTCCGGCAGGTTTCAGGAGCAGACTGGACCCACACGTAAGCCAAGCATATTCAGCCAAGGGAAGGCATTTTATAACACACACACACACAAAGTACTGATACACACATGCAATTGTGACACTGGTTTGTTGGAGAACACTCTAGTGTGCTTCTTAGAGTATTCTGGAGTTGTTGACTAAACTCCAAGTGCCATTATCCTTTAAGATGCATCGGGGATTTCACACGCTAAGGAGATCGGTAGGAATAGCTTTCAGCTGTTCACATTTGATCCAGGAGGGCTACAGTTCACAAGCGCACTTGTGAAGTGGCGTAAGGCCCTAATCCAAGATGCTGAGGTGTGCAGTGTCCTGAGCTACACTTTGAACTCTTTTTCAACATTTCCAACGTAAAGCGAGAATGTCGGTTGGGGGTCAGAAGGCAGAGTCACCCTCTGCCAACAGGACTTGGAACAAATCTGATGAGAAGTGAGCAACAGATATTTAGTGTGGGTCACAATCCACAGAACTGATCACTTAGCCATATGAAAACAGCTTGGTCCCATTCTTGCGGCCATGCCCTTGCATGTGCTATGCCTTGTGTGGGCAATGCCCTTTCTTCCAGTATCCTCATCCAAAAGCAGTGAGATGATCTTTCAAGAGCCCAGTCAGATGGGAAGCACATGGGCATTTGAGTCAAATTGCGGCATCCTCAATAGCTCAGTACCTTTGGACACACTGCTTGAGATACCTGAACCTTATTCATCTGTAAAATGGGAGAGTAGCTAAGTGCCCACCTCAAGGGAGGGTTTCACAAGATAATGCTTGCAAAGGGATGGGCACCATTCTTAACAATGTAGCTCTAACAAAGGTCACCATGTCTGAGACCTGGTGCTCACCTGCAGCTGGGCGACTTTTCCCAGTATGAACACCAGCATCACTTTTCAGTCTCTTACCTGAGCCACTCATCAATTTCTGCCTCACATTGAAGGTATGTGTGTGTGTGACTTGTTGCACCTTAAAAGCTACACCCAGTGGCTTAGCTAACATTCTATCTCAATCCCTGACACATTGCTTATTACCTAGAAGATGTACAATAACTGAGTGACTAGGGCCCAAGTTTTAGAGGGAAGGCTAGGCATGAAAAGGTGTCAGGAGATGACTGAGTCATTTATCAACTCCAGGTAGAATTCTATAATGGGTCGGGAGGAGTCTCAAGTTTGTCTGTGATTTGGCTATTCAGTATCAGTGGGTGTTGTCCACAGAGGAGAAATAAGATTCAAAGACTCGAACCTCAATTAGGAGACCAGGGCAAAGGACTAGACAGGAAGCAGTCTAGAAGTAAACAATATATTTTTAACCAAATATGAACGTATACCTTTAGATATGGGACATGATGCCTTCTAAATATCTCTGGGGGAACCTCATCTGTCTCTGATCTTCTGGGAAAGATGGAGAGAAGAACTAAGCCTGGGCCTTGGGGGCTCTTCCAATGGGGCACATGGCGTGGGTGTGGGCCAGAGTGGGGTTCTGTGATGTGGCTGAGGCTGAGCTCTGGCCAAGAAACTGATCCCTTCTTTCATTAAGACAAGTTGTTATGCACCATGCCCAGTTTCGTGCCTCCATGTCAAGCCTGTTTGTACCAGTATTGCCTAAAGGAGAAAACATGCCTAGACGTTGGCTCTTAGGAGTCTCTGTTCACTAGGGTGACCTGATTGCCATGCTTTGTCCTCCACCACGGGCCATGGAAAGTTACTGGGGGGACATTGACATCCCACATTGACGAGACATTGAACCAAAGAGGAATTGATCTAGCTTTCCCATGGTGACAAGCTCAAACTGAACAAGAACTATTTCTCAATGATTGAAAGGTTTCCTGCACCCCAACTACTATGCCGAGGCATGGAGACAGAGGAAGCAAGCCCCCTCAGTAAGTGCCCTCCCAGAGTGTACAGGGAGTGGGGCACACAGTCACAAATTATACACAAAACTGTACAACTGCAGCTGTGTTAGATGCTGCAGGAGAGAGCAGCAGAGGTGCCCTGAATGTGGAATGGAAGGAGGCAGGGCCAGCAGCAGGGATGAGACAGGCTGAGCAAATGGCATAGAAACTTAAAAGCCTTGGCTCAGTAGAGAGAAAGGAAGAGCTGGCAAGGCAAAGGGTCGGGGGTGGGGAGGATGATGGAGACAGAGCAGGGCAAGTCCCATGGCTGAAAGGTGCCCAGCTTTTTGGGGGGAGCCTAGGGAAAAGGTATAATGTCTAGCATTAGGGTCTAAATACGGTGGCTTCCTGGAGGAAAGGTGACTGTAGTTGCTATTATAAACCCCATCACAGAGGGATTACTTGTTTTCAAAGTGCACATGTACATTTTGGAGAGAAATAAAGGATGAGTGGTCTATATGGTGTAACTCTAAAAATCTTGGCACCAATATAGTCATCCTCACTGGCAGTGTGAAATAAAGGCATGTAATGGGAAGCCAATTTTATCAAAACAGTTTTTCTCCTTAAGAGTAACAGCATGAGCACCATTACTGCCACTACTCAGATTTGTAGAACACTTATCAAGGATCAGTTACTAGTTTAGACGTTCTGTGCTCATGATCCCAACTCATTCCTCATAACACCCCTATGAGATGGATAATATCATCATTGCCTCTTTAGACATGGAGAAACTGAAAGAGCGCTGGGTATTGACTGTACTGGGATTCTAGCCCAGGAAGTCTGGCTTTGCAGCCCAAACTCTTGAGTACTATGGCAGGCAATGGTGGTCAAACTTGAATGTGGATCAGAATCACCTAGAGGACTTGTTGAAACACACATGGCTGGGCCCCATGCTCAGCCGACAGGTTCTGATTCAATAGATACGGATGACAGAATCTAAGAGTTTGCATTTCTAACAAGTTAATAGATGATGATGATGATGCTGGTCCCAGGAGTATGAGAATTGTGTCTCTATGCAACACCATCCTCCAAGTGTTAGTTAACTTCACATCTGAGACAAAACTGAAGCTTAGCCTCCTACGTCATATTCTAAAGGAGGAGCTGGTTACAGGAAAGCTCTTATCACAAAGTCTCATGCTAGTTTCCAAAAATGTATCCAAATAACTTTTAATGCCTCATCAAACAGCCGCACTTAAAATATCAGAGGTAGGGAAAGAGGCACAGGGATCCATGTCTACGGTGCAGCTATAGATAAATTAACCACAGAACAGAGAAGGGCGTTACCATCATGCACTAAACAGGTGCAGTCCTATTTCAGTGCAGAGATGGTCCGTGTAGCCATGCAAAGGTAATTGTTTTGCTTGTCAATCATGTTGGGACTTAATATGCTTTTGCAAGGATATAATGCAAATGCACATCTTATTTTCTTAGAAAAGTAATACCAGTAAATATTTGAGAGCAAGTCAGGGAGTGATTGCACTACAGAAAATTAGTTTACTGTAAAAAAAAATAAAAAAGTATAAAATGCCCAAACTTTACAATCTGCTTGTATAACAACACATAACAGCCACAAGTATATTTTTATAGAAAAGGCTATTTATAACTACTCTACCCAGATGCCCCTTCCAACTAGAAAATAAATTAGACCTTTTAATATGTTCAAATACAGCTATTTTTGACTGGATATCAGGTGGGATAATAAACTTGCTAGCATTTGCATAGAATGGGAGGGGTGTGTGTGTGTGTGTGTGTGCATGCTGTGTATTTGTACACATTTTCCTAGAGAAAATTTTTAATCAGATTATTAAAGGTATCTGTGAAAATGCCTTTTCACATTCTCTGCCCCCGCCCCCCCCAAAAAAAAAGCTTTAAAAACCACTGATTCATGATGTTTGTCTATAAATTCACTCTATTAAGATGCTGTTGGGTTACATTTTGAAACTAGCAAAGAAGTCGCACTCTATAAACAGAGAATTCTGCAAAGCAAGCTTGTCCAACCCACAGCCCATAGGCTGCATGTGGACCTATGATGCACATAGCTTTGAAGGCAGCCCAACACAAATTAATTAACTTTCTCAAAACATGAGACTTTCTTTGTGATTTCTTTTTGTCTATATGTGGCTCATTAGCTGTAGTGTATGTGTATTTTATGTGTGACCCAGACAATTTTTTCAGTCTATCCCAGGGAAGCCAAAAGACTGGACACCCCTGTGTGTAAAGTATTCTGAGGATGGGTAATGATGACTTTTGTTCCTACTATTAAACAAATAAAGTTCCTAAGCATCAGATAATACAAGTTTGGGATTTTGATATTTAGAGAATAAAACCAGAAAGCATGGCTGATCTATAAACACAAAGATATATAGTCCCACAGATTGGTGTCAGAGGCTTTTTTAGGACTTAATTGGAAAACATTCCCAAAGGATCTATTTGCTTTTCCACTGGCCAGCTTTAAGTTTTCTCCTGAGTTACTCTCTTACCTTTCCTATACCCCAAATAGTATACAGTCTCCTCAAAATACTTCTCCAGGAATATCTGGGAAGTTAATACCGATGTGTGATAATTAGTTACCTGAGAAAGGGCAGAAAATCTTGCTCAGATACCTAGGGAACCAAGACCCAAAGGCTCAGCTGACTCTAGATGCTCAGGCTTAGAATAATAATAAAAAGCACGGCCGGGTATGGTGGTGCATGCCTATAATCCCAGCTACTTGGGAGGCTGAAGACAGGAGAATTGCCTGAACCCAGGAGGAGGAGGTTGCAGTGAGCCGAGATCACACCACTGCACTTCAGCCTGGGTGACAGAGAGACTCCATCTCAAAAGCAGTAACATGTGTGATGATCCATTAGAGCAGTCCATTGTACTCCCATGAAATATGCATGGTACATAATAGGCACTCATGGAGTTCCTCTTCGAGGGAGGAGATTGGGGCCTAGCTGCTGTTTTCTAACCTTAGAGATACTAAATATATATACTTTGTCTCCAATGCTTCCACTTTTTATCTTGATGCATAAATAACCAGCTTGTGAGCTTCCTGAATGGCAATTACCTCTTGGGTAATTCCTCCCAAATGTAAGCCACAGGAAGCTAGACCAGGCATTGTGGCTTCTCAATCAAACTGAACAATCAAATTGACTCCAGGATCAAGTGCAAGGAGAAATAAGGAAAACTCCACTCTGCTCTCTCTGTGACTGTTCCCTACTTAATAGTACTTCCAAATCTACATATTCCATAAACAATGGAAGCGCCTCGACTATTTCTGTGGCTTGAAGGAAATGGAGGTCTGTGTAACTGCACCTGCTCCCTAGCAAAGATGAATGAAGCATAGAGGGAGAGACACGGGGTCTTCTTGTGTACTCAATCACAAGGAGAAGGGGATGTTGAGAAAGAAGAGTATGGGTGGTTAATAAATTCACTAAGTACATCAACCTGGAGAACAGTAGGTACAGTTCATTGAAGGCATGTCATAGGATGGACCAAGTTGTCACATGGATTTTCCTACTTCACCCTGTCTCAACCCTATGGGGGCAGGTACATCCCTCACTCTCCTTTTAAGGAAACTGTGTCTACAGACATTAAGTAAGCTATCCAGGCCAGTATGGGTAGAATACTAAGTCCCAGTCTTATGTTAAACCCAGTATCTTCCTGAGACTGTAAAATCACATAGGCTGTGTAGACATGACTTTCTAATTCATCACTGTCTGATTCAGTTGATGTTGGCAATCAGTTGGGAGTTGGTTTGGCCTAGGGTTTTCCACTTGTTCCTATGATCCTACCACAGTCCCCAACTGTCCCTACCCCAGGGGGAATCATCATGTATTAATGTCCCAAGTGGTTTCTATTTAGACATGTGAGACAAAAGACAATGGGGCCTCTTCATAACCTATGTTCTTCAGCTTTGTGGAAGCTGATACTCAGAAAATACCAGGATGTGGAAGGAAAAAACAATGAAAGGAAATGGATGAATGGTTGGGCACGGTGGCTTATGCCTATAATCCCAGCACTTTGGAAGGCCAAGGGGGATCACTTGAGGTCAGTAGTTCAAGACCAGCCTGGCCAACCTGGTGAAACCCAATCGCTACTAAAAATACAAAAATTAGCCAGGTGTGATGGCGGGCACCGTAATTCCACCTACTTGGGAGGCTGAAGCGGGAGAATTGCTTGAACCCGGGAGGTAGAGGTTGCAGTGAGTCGAGATCGCGCCACTGCCCTCCAGCCTGGGTGACAAAGTGAGACTCTGTCTCAAAAAATTAAATTTTTAAAAAGGAAATAAATGAATGGAGAGCATGCTTAGGGACTCTTCCCATGTGACTATCTTTATATTGGATACTTCCAAGGATCACCCAAGCTTCCGTAAAAGTAGCCGTGGGGATTCAAAAGGATATTTTCTTTAATCTCCCAGTAGGATAAAAATACAGAAACCATGCATGGGCCTAGGATACATTTTTTGACTGCTGTTTTTAGTAAGAACATAGATTCATATAGGATACTTCAGGAAGAACAGATTAAGGTTGGCAGTTAAGCCTTCAATTGGTGACGATGGAAACAATATATTCTTAATATATGCAATTAGGGGATGCCTTAGAAAAGATGGATGGCTGGGTGTCAGGGTGGGGGAGGGATCACAGAGTGAGATTTTACTGTGGCAATTTAGGAAATATTTGGACTTACATATGTCTCCTATTTCTTCTCTTCTTGGATGCCTTCTCTAAACACCCAAGTTGGGCTAAGGACCTTTCCCTGGTACTCACACAATACCCTCTTGTATCACTTATCACCATTTATGGAAATGGTTGCCTTGTATGTCATCCCCTGCCCCAACCAGAAGAAATAGCTCTGAAGGTGCCATTTGTCTCTTTAGCACACAGCAGTGCCTAAAGCATGATACATGTGAGTCATAGGGTCATAGGGTGAGCTGAACAGGGCTGGGATAAAGACGTCACTCAAACCTAGAAGTTCTCCTCCAAAGGACTTTAGAGACAAAAGGCTACAGGAAATACACTCTCTCTGGACCACTTGAATCCTAATGATGCTACTTCCCGACAATGAGTGCTTCCAACCTCTTTGCTATTTGGTTTCACTGAACATAAGACAGGGGTCCTTACTCCTCCAGCCAAATCTTGGCCTGTGTCCCACTCTGCTGTGTTCCTTTCAAAGAGGAACCATCCCCCTGCCATCTCCTGCAGCCTGAGCCTGAGGAAAAAGGAAACCTTTAAAATGCTGGGCTTAAAGTTTTTCATTCCATGCCAATTCACTCCCGGCAGTTTATAATCCAGTGAAGCAACCAGATGAATTTCCTTCTTTTTGACCAGCACCTTGCTCTAATAGATTGTTGGAGACGTGAGTGCCTGCAACCCCAGTCCTTCTGGGGTTAACTACTTTGTTAAGAATTTGATCTTCCTTCCAAGTATGGCTTCAGAATTCCAGCCATAGCGTTATCAGCAAAAAGGCGCAATCCACCTTTATCACCAAACTGATCACAGATATTGCTGGAATATTAAAATTAATTTTCATCCCAAGTAGTGACGAACACATTGTTTGATCATTTAGAAATGCCTGTGTTTCTCCCTGGTGAACATGGCATTAATTAGTTATGCATGGCTATTCCCAACAAAGAGCACGTTCATTATAAGTTAGCTAATTTTGATTTTACAGCAGGTGTGTTATTCTGAGATGTTTACAAATTGTTCGTGTGAGGATAAGCCATGTAATTTTCCTTTTATTATTTCTTTTGCTGTTTAATATAGTAGTGAGATACTCATGGTAGATGTACCAAAAATCTTCAGTTGCCATGTACTAAGAAAAATTTTCAGACAAACGAATGTGGTGTGTGCAATTTTGCATTTATAGCTTATGAATCTTGCCTTACTAATTAGAGGAGTCCAGAGGTAACTTGGGACTTTATTTTTCCTTTATAACCCATTACATGACCTTGGGAATAACAAATCTTAATTTCTGCATTTCTGGGTCCATAACATGGACTCAGTACTGTTAGACCAGAGAATAAAAATTATATCACCAATTCCTTATATTGCAGGGTCATATATAAGGCTTAAGACATGCAAATACATTTGACAGGCATGAGGGAGAATTTATAGCCAATTCATTCTTGGTTTATTACTATCCATCATCTTTTCAGTTAAAATATATATATATAGAGAGAAAGCTCTTGTTTTGTCCAAGAAGCTCAGAGTTGACCCAATTCTAATGATGACACAGGAAACTTGATGGACATTGTCTTACTACTTTTCCTTCATTTTCCCTTCCTGATAGTTTTACATAGTCTCATTTCTTTCTTTCTTTGTTTTACTGTGTTTATTTTTGAAACATTTCAAATGCTCTGTTTCAGAATGAACAGGAACTGAAAAAAAGTGTTTCCTTCTGTCATGAGTCTAATGGATGATCTAGGCTAATTCAGATTTTCTGAAGGATTTACAACCAACAGCTATACAAAGGGCATTTAAGCCTTTTCACACAGTCTTAAATGCAGCCCTGTTTTCTTCTACACACCAGAATGTCAGTCACTGGCCAGGAAAGCCTCCTGCCAGAGCCTTCTGGGGATTGCTGATTTTAACAGAGAGCAGGGTTTCTCAGCTGCAGCATGACTAACTTTAAGCCTGATAAGTCTTTGTTGCTGGGGGCCATTGAGAAAAAAACCTAGACTTGACCCAGTAGAGGAAACAGCATCTCTCCATTCCTGTTGTGACAACCAAAAATGTCTCTAGACCTTGCAAATGTCCTCTGGTCTAGGACCACTGCCATGGAGGCATCCCTCTCTCCAACTGCAGAGGTGCAGGAATATTCTAGCAGGATCCCTAAAAGAGGGACAGAGGGACTAGCATTTCAAGACTGGCACCCAACACATCAGTACCATTTTTCTCCTTTTTTACTGAGCATTCACGCCATTCCTCGATATTCACCTGGCAGTATCAAAGTCCATGCACAGAAGGACCAAACTGGCAATGGGAAACAGACCAATCTGCATTTTCCCCACGGAGGAGAAAGGAAGGCAAATGCCATTTTGGAAAATGCAACTACAATGCATCTTAACTCCAATTTCATTAACTCTTGTTTTTTTGCATGTGACTCCACACCTGATTTTCTCTTTGCAGGCAAAGGTTCATGAACCTTAAAGCTCAAGATATCTCTGGGGAGGGGAGCAAGACCACCCCAGTGATTTTTATGTATGAAAACCTCACGTCTTTCCGTGGAGGAATTCAAGGGGCAAATGTGGTCCAACCTCCTTAATAACCAGATGTTTGCAATCATCAGAAATACATCTTTGGCTGTAACCATTTCTCTGTTCTCCAGCATTCAGTTTCAAAGAGAATTTACATAACAACGTGTGACATGTAGAATGCTTAAAGGCACCAACCATGACAGGACAAATTACACTCATTTTTCAGTACTCTTAGCAAGGTGCTCCACTGCAGGTGCGCGCGGGGCTGCATGCTGCGGGCGGTTCTGGGGGGTGGGAGGTGGGGGATGGGGGGAGTCAAGACCATCATGCACTGGCAAACAGCTCCGTGCCTCTGGGGAGGGAGGACTGGTGCAGGGAAGCCCGCCCTGGAGGCTGCCCCACTTACCCGCCGTAGGCCGGGATCGGGGGCGGGGGCGCTGCGGCCCTGAAGGTGTTGTACACGGTGCGGCCGCGGCCACGCAGGTGCGCCCCTCGGTAGGCTGCCGCGGCGGTGGCAGCTGGATACGGGAAGCCTGGCACTGCGGGGCGAGAGTAGACAGAGAAAGAGAGAGATAGCACAAGCTGTCAGATGCACATCCTGCCATAGAGGAAACTGCCTCCAAAACCATTGTCCTTGCACAGGGACCCAGCAGGACCCCACCCACTTCCCGGAGTCAGGAAGTTAAAAAGCAAAGAGCAGCACAGAGGCCAGGGATGGACTCCAGAGAGGATGAGTAGTTAACACAGTGGGCCCTTAGCCCAGGAGAATATAGTGAGTGACAAACACTTGCAAAGAATTCTAAATAACAGGATAAGAGCTCACTGCACAAGTAGTTAACTTATTTGAGACAGGGACTGGCTCTGTTGCCCAGGCTGGAGTGCAGTGGTGCGATCACATCTCACCGCACTCTTGACCTCCAGGGCTCAAGTGATCCTCCTACCTCAGCCTCCCAAGTAGCTGGGACCATAGATAGGTGACTGCCACCATGCCCGGCTAGTTTGTTAATGTTTTGTAGAGATGGGGTCTCCCTTATGTTGCCCTGGCTGGTCTTAAAATCCTGGGTTCAAGCAATCCTCCTGTCTCCACCTCCCAAAGTGCTGGGATTACAGATACAGACCACTATGCCAAACCGACAAACATATTTTTAAAAGGACAGATTGCAAGATGTGTAATGTCTTCTCAACCATTACATATACCTATGTATATAGGTACATGTGTATTTGTGTGAAATATACTTACGTGAATATGCATGTGTACATGTGTATGAATGTGTGCATGTATATAAACATATCTATATGTACGTATGCTGATATGAACATATTTATATACACATATACACACCTTTCCACGTGCTAGTAGTTATCTCTGGGGCCAAACTGTATGAGTGTTTTTTATTCACAGCTTTCCCTCTCCTATTTTTTTTTCTGTTTCCTTTATGTACAGATATCCCTTGGTAAAACTGCAAATTGAAGTGTTCCCATTGACGCATGTGTGTGTCATGAGTGCAGGAAGCACACATGCCCTTAGAAATAGCTCATTACCAATATCTCATAAGCCTGCTAAACTCTTGGGCACCATTTAAAGGCAAAGGCAACCACCATAATTGGAAATATGGGAGAAGTTGGGGACCCCGACTCTTAAAAAGAGAATGTGGTGGCCAGGTGCAGTGGATCAATCCCAGCACTTTGGGAAGCTAAGGTGGGCGGATCATGAGGTCAGGAGTTTGAGAGCAGCCTGGCCAATATGGTGAAACCCTCATCTCTACTAAAAATACAAAATTTAGCTGGGTATGGTGGTACATGCCTGTAGTCCCAGCTACTCGGGAGGCTGAGGCAGGAGAATTGCTTGAACCTGGGAGGCACAGGTTGCAGTAAGCTGAGATGGCACCACTGCCCTCCAGCCTGGGAAACAGAGCGAGACTCCGTCTCAAAAAAAAAAGTGGGCAGGGATTTCTTCCCTGGGGGAGAATTCTCTGAGCGGGATGAGGTGGTGAGGAGTTAGGAAGGGAATTAAGCCTGATGATTATCCCAGCCCCTGATAACTAATGCTGTTTCCTCTACCTGGGATGGCCTTCCTCCCATCTCAGGGAAATCCTAACTCATCAGGGCCCATGGGCCAGGATATCACTTTTGCCTTCAAGCTCAGTTCACTTCTCTGACCCTCTCAGTACTCTCACCATACGGACCTCACGTGTCCCATCTGATTAAGCAACAGGCAGTGTTTCCCAAACTGTGAACACAGAGGATGCTTTTCTGAAAAAATGCCTTTGGGAAGTCCCTGTCCCAAGGAGAGCATTGGTAAAGGCTCAGAGGGCCCACCATGAAGGAAGCGCTCTTAGTTAACCCAGCACAACAAACTCCTTTACCAGGCTTTCTGCAGAAAAGTGAACCTCTGACAAGGCAGGGGTTGTGGTTTGTTTCACATAAAAGCTGTCTCCACCCTCTATCCAAACTGCCAAGAAGAGTTGTTCCCTTCCTACCATGGGCTTCAGGAGTAGAAACGTTTTTCCCTCATGTCTTCCTATCATTCAGAGTCCTTTCCACGCGCACTGATGCATGGACCCAGGTGTGTGTTGTAGGAGCAAAAACGGAAAAGAGTTGGAAGGAAAAAAATGTGCATGGGGAGCCTCAATGGAGGACCCGGCTGCTAATGAGGAGGTTGAACAGGGTGGCCAGGGAGTGCACTTAGGCCTGGAAGAATTACGCCTACACCCATAGATAGGGTATGTTTGTACCTACGTGGTGGTTGAAGGGAATGCGTGGGGTTTTCTACAGAAGCCATTCCGAATTACTGATGCAATTGTAAGGGCCCAAATAAAACCCCTGAACCCAACTAAAGTGAAGACCAACTGGCTATTACCTGGAAATCTGTATGTTTTTAAAAATCCAACAGCCTTCCTATTTTATGGATTCTACCGTGCCTTTCTACCACGATGTGGGTAAAATACGAGGACTGTAGAACCGAGAATGATGCTGTCTTTCTATTTGTATCTGAGAAGACCATAAAGGTTATTTTTAACTTTTTTATTCTTGCTAAAGACAGATCATGCTGTTTTAAATTTTTTGCCAGCTCCTAGCACCTGAGTTTCCTGGATCACATGGCAACTGGTATGCTTGGAACTGCAGAGAGGTGTTGGGTTTTAATGGGGAGCGCGAGTAAATCCTAATATCATAAAAGCCCAAAAGTAATGAGAGATGAGACACTTGCTTCAGGACTGGGAAGAAAATGAGTGGGAATGGCTTTGACTCCAAATCTGTCTTGCCACAGTTCAACTATTAAGTTTTCAGAGGAGCACCCTGGATTTTGAAATAAAGAAAATGAAAAATTCACAATCTGGCAGAGCAGCTGGCTGCCTGTGTGAGGAAACACGGTAATTATGCTGACCCATTCATTATCACTGGCTATGGAGCCGAGTGAGCCAGACAAGCTCCCTCTCAGCCACAAGCAGGTTTTACAATAATTCTTGGAGGATTTAGATGTTGAGATATAACATAAAACAGAAACTTGGCAATAGAGAGGGGAGCATGTGCTGTTAAAAGCATAGAGCCAGGATTCCATTTTGTACCCTCTTTGTTACAGGACAAAATGGATTTCCTGATGCAGGATATTTACAAGTCTTCCTAGGAGGATGGGCTCCGCCAAGGAGGACGCACTGGGGGACTTCTTATTTTGTGAAAGGAACACAGGGAAGGACTATAAATCAGTTCCTGGCTTAAATAGGGCCTTCCTGGAAGGCCAAGTACCCTGGGCAAAACAAAAGGGTTCCACAGGTCATGCTTTGGACCAGAGGCTTCATGGAGAAAGGTCTGGAGGATTCAAGTGTCCTGGGTGGAAGGTATTTTCAGTTATGTCTTTCTTGTTAATCTAGGGCTGGCCAAGGTGCCGTTTAGTGAAATGCCTAGTTAGAAAAATGCTCATCAATCATATTGCGTTTCTTCTGTTCCTTTCTTACACTTGTTCCTTTATTTTTTCATTCCTTCTTTTCTTCCCTTCTTCATGTCCTTGCGTCCTTCTTTTCCTTTCTTCCCTCCCTCTTTCTTCCTCTCATCTCCCTTCATTTCTTTATTCATTCCTGCCTTCATTGCAATCCTTTCTTTCAATCTTTTTTTGCAATTGTCTTCTAAAGAGGGCTGCCCTGATCCTCCCCCGATTGATATAAAAACCATTAGCTTGGGTCACAGAAATGAAGGACTCTCACTGGTGTGTGCATGCAAGCTCCGTAAGGGTGGTGATCTCCATTTGTTCTGCTCATCCATTAGGATGAGGAACTGGCACCAAGCAGGTAGCAGGGACCTAATACTGTGCCTAGACAGCTTGTCAGTGTTTAGCCAATGTTTGTCTCCTTCCTTCTGGGAGAGTGAAGCCACCTCCTCTTCAGTGTCCACCTTCCATAATACTGTCCTGTGCACAAAGTGACCTGCCCAGAATTTGCAGATAAATAGCATGCAAGCGACAAAACTGTCGGAGGCATTCGAACCAGAGCAACTCCATCTTGAGTGAGGGTTAGTGAAACTGAGGCTGGGACTTGCTGGGCTGCATTCCCAGAAAGTTAGGTATTCCTAGCCTCTAGATGTTTAAGGTTAATGGAACAGATTGATAACATTTACTAAACAGACCCAGACTTGGGAGTGTCCTGATATCCCGATAGATTGAACAGAAGCATTCCTAATTTTGCTTTAAAGATAATAACGATTTTTTGCAAAATGTAGTGATTAAGAAAATTAATCCTTTATCACAAATCCTTGTAGCAGAGCACATTTCCCCATGATATTTTTTATCCTATATAAACAAGTATTATACCTAGGGGTGGACATGTTCCTCCACTTACTTGGGGGGGCACCCTACTGTCTATGGGAGTAGCTGTACTTTGTCCACTTTCTTAGTAGACTTGCTTTCACTTTGCATAGCGGACTTGCCCTGAATTCCTTCCTGCACGAGATCCAAGAATTCTCTGTTGGGATCTGGATTGGGACCCCTTTCCTATAATGCAACTGAAACTTAGTCACAATCCCTAGAAAGATAATTTCTACTTCCATCCTTGGAGATGTTTCATTGACTCAGAGAAAGTAACCAGATTTGGAATGAGTATGATTTCAATGAAAGAGGAGACTGCTTGGACAAGTTTGTTGCACCTGAAATGATCAGAGCCCTCCATTCATTAAAATTCTCCTTGATGGCAGCACGCTATCAGGATTTGAAACTGTTTCTTGTTCAGGGGAAAAGCAGGAGTAAACTTTTGGCCCCAGACAGATAACACCTATTAAAAGGTATTCAACACATCTCTCTTTCCATATAACCTCAGACAGTGCTTTCTGACAGCCCAGCAACAATAGTCCCTGAATAAAATAAATGCGTGCAACCAGGAATGACAGAAAATAACAGTTTTGATAATTCATAACTTGTCTAACTTGTAGCTGTGCCTTCTGTGTTTCTTCCAATTTTCATTAGAAGATTTCTCCCTCGATGGTTGGTTTAGGGACAGCATGGCTTTCTTTAAATGCCACTAAGACAAATTCATTTCAACGGCAAAATACATGCACTCGTACAAGTGTCTGTCACACTTCCTTTAAACTCAGCACAGCATGGAAGAATGGATGTTTTTCTTACTTGCCTATAGGTGTGGTGTGGTGGTCTATAGAATTCTGGAACATGATGAAATGTATATTTGGAATAATTACCTGGACAGATGATTCAGATACAAATTAAACAAGACTAAACTGTCTTGTCTTTCAACCACATAGAAAGAACCTCTTACATGTTTACTGTGAGGCATGACACTTACCTTTTGAATGAGAGTTACATCAACTGTCCTAGTGTAGATGCCTGGATCCAGACATGCCAAATACACTAGTTTAGAAGTCTGGATCCAGTAAGTGAGCAATGAATGACTAACAAAGCCAATACAGAATGCCAAATGGAAACTCACAATGTTCTCTCCACTTCTAGAATTAATATTAAATAAAATGTTTACATCAGTGTTAACAGTCAAACGTGTTGCCCTATCCAATATTTGTAAATGCCTCTGTGTTCATTAAAAAAAGGAAAAAGACAGCTACAATCATTTCTAAACCCCAACACTGGCAGTTTGACTTTTTTTTTTCCTAGTTCAACTCCAAGTTAACTCGCATGTAAGCAGACCATCGTTAAGGAACAATGGGGAAAGGATGCAGGTTGATTTGCGGATACAGTATAAATCCTTAGTTTTTGGCATGAGGGAGACAAGAAAACCTGGAGGTTCATTATACTGAAGAGATGCCTTCTGAAACCTTATCCAACATGAATCAAAGAGAAAAATCTGGTATCACTGCAACACAAATTGGATTTAGCTCATAAGCTAAAAATGAATTTCTCTCAAAACGGGGCAAGAGCTTTTGGAGAAAATACCAATTGAGCATCTTGTTGACACATCAGCACTTCCAACCCACCCACTCTCCCCCTTCAGCTAGATTTATATATGGAGCAAATTTTGGGGGAGGTTAATGGAGTAACCATCTCAGTTCCTGGGAATAAGACGTTCTCTCCCATGGAACTCGATGAAATGGAAGCTGTAGGGATGTAACAAGAGGCATGCTGTGGTGGTGCTGAAGTATCACGGCAAATCAACATTTTAAAACGGAAGATGTGTGGGTGGATCAACCAGCCAAATGGGCCATTTACTAAAGTGTCAACTGCTAACTGCCTGCCTCCCCCTCAGAAACAAAGCCCCCACCTCCCACCTCAAATGAGCCCTGCACTCAATGTATTTACAGTGATGATGTGTCTTCTCTCCCTCTCTTTTACGAACATGGTGCTTACCTTTGAAAATAAACACAAATGAGATCATCTCACCAGCCAGGAAATCCCAAGAGAAGAAACACAAAACCAGTGGAAAATACTTGAGGGTTATAAACTGCGTATTAAAGTTTTAGAGCTCTGGGAGAGATGGAAGAGTAGCAGATGCAAAACCCGACAGGGGGGCGGATTCTGCATCAAAGCCATAAAAATATACAACCGCTTTAATGGGCAATTATTCTTTGCATTTGTGCACTGGTTTGAATTTGCATGAGATTGCCAGATGCCCGGGAAAAGGTGTGCGTCCGGATAGATGGGGGCGGGGGGGGGGGCTCTCTTTGTCCCACTCCTCCTCTCCCTTTGCTCCATAATGACGCATTTCCCCACCCTTGGAAGGTTTTAAGACTGAGAAATACTCATGCAAATTTGGGGAAGAAATTGTTCTGTGGGTAATTTATGGTAGGAAATATTCACTTACACAATTCTGGGGGTGCAGATGCGCTTTCAACAGCAGGTTGATGGTTTTGCAGGATTCCCCTTGGGGGAACTCCCATTTCGTGTGCTGGACCATAAATTAAGAAGTGACGTGTAATAGGTAACATACTGAGGCGAGATGAACTGCCAGCCATAGCTCATAGAGCAGCAGTTTCAGAGGCAGGGCATCGTGCAAGGAACATCACAATGAAGAGTCAAAAAATCTGATTTTTCCAAATGGCAAAATATGTTTTCTCCTTTTTCAGGATGAATCTCAAAAGTACATCAAATTGGTTTATGACACAGAATTGACACGCAGCTAGGTCACTCTATTTAAATGGCCTGGAATGAACATTTTAACACGATGAAGCCTATTAAATGCTACCTCCAAGCAAAAATGGAAAGGCTTTTCATTTTTAAAAATCCAGTAATTTCAGAGTTTGGCCATACACACACACACACAAAGGTGGGGGTAGAGGAGAAAGGTTCCATCGTTTCAGTCACTAATAAAAAGACCAAAACGGCCACTTAATTTGTGGAATCTCCAGTTCTCATATCCACATAGATTTATCCCTGAAACACACATTTGGGATTGACCCTTGTTTCAGTATGAAATGCATGTTGCTATTAAATACTGCTGTTTAGAAGTGAATAAATCTACATTTTGGACAAACAGTTTCTTATAGGACATCCTCATTTGAAATGCATTGAATAGGAAAACAAAAATTTCTAATTAATGTACAAGTCTAATCACCATTCTCCACATGGAAGAGTAATTTTTCACTGTTCATTTGCTTGGTTTAATCTCAACACTGACATTACAGAAACGCAATGTCCTATAAATCTCCGCTCATTTGTTTCTTTAATATTCATATTCCATTGAACTGCAGCTGCTTGTTGCTGCAGTCTATTACAACATGCAAAAGTGTCGATAAAAATATTATGAAAGGCAAGATGTGTTTCTTCCTGGCTGCGCATGCCATTTATTTGGGGAAAGACAATAAATGACTCGTGGATTGTCCCTCGGCCTGCTGCTTGGTGGGTGATTAGTGATTAATTACCTTGCAGCAAATTGACATGGCACGAGGAAATTGACACAGCCCTGATTAATTAACTTTTTATGGGCGGTAGTTACTCACAAAACACTGCGCACCATAATTGAATCTCTTTACATAACGTCATGGTACAAAAGTTTCAGTCAAATCCAAATTAGCCAGAAGTTTCTAGGCTGTTATAGGTCTGATTGGGATACATCGAAGGAATTGGCAAGAATGTGAACTTGGAGAGAAATGCGCATTTTTCAAGGAGGAGGGGAGAGATGGTGACAACGTACTGGCCTGATTGTCCAAGCCAAATTTATTGATCTAAATCTCGACTTCAGCTAGACTTGGGGAATAAGACTGTAATAGGCTAAAATGTCTCCTTTTCCTCCAGCCTTGCTTGGCTGCATTTCAGTTGCTTTTGCAGATTCTCTCTCCTTTGTCCAGTTGCTAACTGTGAACTTGACTCCCAAACTCAGATCTCAAATCTCAACATCACTTCCTCCAAAGGCTTTACCTCTCCATCTAATCTCACAACTCCTGACCCCCACGATGGTTACCAGTTACCATCATATTACCCTGCTGTTGATTTTTTTTCCTTCTCCTCAGTTTCTTATTACCTGACTTGATTTCAACCTCCTGACACATCTCTCAATAGGGAGGTCCCGAGGACTCTGTGTTGGTCCCTACTGTGTCTCTAGCATCTAGAAGAGAACGGAGCACAAGGTGATAGCATTGATATGTGTATTGACTACAGTGTATAATGAACTCAGAATGGCACGGTCCTTCAGTTATGAAAGACAATGGGTGGCAATCCTCAAACGCGTTGTGAGAGTGGCTAAGATGCTGCCTGAGAAAGATGCATATTCCCAGAGAAACTATGGGTTGGTGATGGAGTTAGTGATAAGGGATTCTGGACCTCACTTGTCTAAAAACCCAGGTAATGATAACTGGAGTAATTCAAGGAATGATGTGATTGCAGCTGCCAAAATTCCAACCTGGAGACCCCATTGTCATCAGGTGGAAGAAATTCAATTGCATGGTAACAGCTAGGATTTACTAGCACTTGCTAATTGCCGCACCCAGATATTAACCCACTAACACCTCACAAAACCATGTGAACCATGACTATTGCTATCTTCACTTTGCTAGGGTAGAGATGGAGGTATAGAGAAGCAGCTCAGATACCCAGGGATTTGAACCAACGCAGCCTGACACCAGAACCTATGATCTTACGCATCATGCAACACAAAGGCAACCCCAGTCAGGCTTGGGGAAAAGCTTTCTACTGCTACTCTCTGCTTCTTACAGCCTCTCAGTTTGGCTTCCCTCCTGTTGCCTGTGCAAGCTGCTATATTGTCACCCTACATCCATACCAAATCTGAGACAGAGCCAGCCCCAATTCATCATGGACTGGGTTACTTTGCAGGAGAATCTGTTGACAGTCTCCCAGAGATCTCAATATGCTTCTTGTTAGGGGATAGAGGAGACACTGGAGGTATGTGTGTGTGTGTGTGTGTGCGCGTGCCCACCATTTCTTCTCTGTTATATATTCTTTTTTTTTTTCTCTCTCTCTTTCCCATTAGCAGTAGATCCAAATCTTCTGTTATATATTTATGTTCTGAGATTTCAGGACACCTGGAAAGGCTCTATTCCTTTTCTGCTAATTGGATGCTAGCCACAGGGATCACCACTGATTTATGTACCTGGTAAGAGTTCAAAGGCAAGCTGTTTCCCTTTGCCACTAGGGTTTACCTCCACATCTAGATGTGTGTGTCGGTATGTGGGGGGGTATTCAACCCAAAAATGTTGGGAATACAGATTTTGTATAGTGAGCAGGATTGCAATAGAACAGTGAGTAAAGGCCTCAGTTGCACAGAAACCTGATTGCTATCAAAACAATAAACTCCTTACGACTAAATTCAACTAGAAATTTTTAATTTGGAAGACTGGAATGAGAAACTTATTTCAAAGCCTTGGAAGATTTGCATAAGAAACTTTCATAACATTTTGGGCTGTTGCACGTTTTTCTGTTTATAACTGCCTTGTTAATATGTTATCAAATAACACCTTACTCACAACTTGGGTTTGAAATAAGTCTCCTTTTTGTGGAAATAAAAGAAATTAGTCATCTAGGAAAAAAATAAATTACATGCCGTGAGCACACCAGGATTTACTCTGAGCAAGGAGTCTGGTGTTCCCAAAGGAGAAAGGTTCCCTAACTTAATAAATTAACAAAACAACAGCAAAGGCCACAACACCATTTATGCACATGAATATTCTTTGATCATTTAAGGTCTCTGCATCTCTGAGGAAAGGCAGTAGACTTGGTTTGAACTAACTGCCACGCTGTTCCTGCTTACCTCCCAAAGTTAGCTGCTGTATCTTTTCTCACAGGTTATACATGGTTGGATTAATCTAACAGACAGTGGCGAATATCGTGGCTGCTAAAGTGTAGCGATATGCTTTTATTGTGCAGAAGAGGTATTTGTGATTTGTCTACTCACTGGGATTGACAAGTTCCCCCCCACCCTGACCAGGATTTTTGTAACATTTCATTTGGCAAAATGAGAATGAGTCTCGATCTTGGAGTGTTTGACTTGGCAGAGCAGCGAAATGTATTTGCAAAGGTGCTTTCTGTCCTTTGAAGGAGAAGACAAAGCCCTGAAGAGCTGAGATCTATTTTAATTTGGATGAGGCAATTCATCATAATCTATTCGTTTAACAAAACCTGGACTGATAACAATGTTCTTGTTTCCCAGGGAGCCATAGAAAAAAAAATAATTTATATAATTATTTATCCAGTGCATATACATACTCAAGGTTCAACTGTTAAATCATTCATGTTCTGTCTAACAGCTGGCTGAAACAGCAAGGTCGGTGAATTGTCTCTCCAGGTAGGAACAGGGCAAGTGAGATAAATTAGCTCCTATAAGCTGGGCTGGACTTCCCATGGTTCTCTTGGGCTGATGCAGCCCTTGAACATGAAGCCCTCAGAGGGGACTGATGGTGGCTCACAGGATGGGTACGTGACGCACATGCATTGTTCATTTCACTTCTCGCCATTGCAGTGGGGATAGCGGGTCTGTCTGTCGGTGCTGAGGTCATCTACTTTTGAGCATCAGTTTTCAGACTTAAACAGAGTCCTGATCCTTTGATCAATGCTCAAAGCCAACCTGGAGGACAGGTGCTCTCTGAGCCTAGGGATCATCTGCCTGATACCTGAGCCAGAGCCTCCAAAAGAGCCATATAGCACAGACTGAGGGAATCCCATTCAGGAATGGTCCACCAGTCCAGTTACTAGACTAATGTAAATCATCCAAACCAGCTTCTTTGGTGAAATTTATTTATTTTGAGACAGGGTCTCATTCTGTTGCCCAGCCTAGAGTGCAGTGGAATGGTCACCGCCTACTGCAACCTCAAACTCCTGGGCTCAGGTGATCCTCCTACCTCAGCCTCTCCAGTAGCTAGGACTATAAAAGAGCACCACCACATCTGGTTGGGTGGACTTTTAAACAATGCTGGAGAAGATGGCTTCTAAGAAAAGGAGAGTGTAGCCGTTTGAGAAGCCGTAATGCCTCGAGCAGCCTAGAAGACTCTGCATAGCAATCTCATTTAGTGGTCATGGGTAGGTAGGTAGTCATGACTATTATGGCAAGGAGATTTGGCCAAGGTCCTGGCACTAGTCTTACCATGAGAGTTGACTCCCAGACCTTCCTGAATCCAGCTCTTTTCACTAAATCACGTTGTAGCTCAAGAAAAATTCTGTAAAACCACTAGTGGGAATTAGGATTTGCCAGAAAAAAGAAAAACAGTCTTTTGGAAATGTTTGAAATTGCTGTGGCAAATCAAGGGTAAAGCTAAAAGATACCCATAGACTGTTAGGCCCTTGCTGTTTTCTTTCACATGAAAAGCAATTAGGCATCAGGAGCCTATGTGCAGGCAAACAAAACTCAAGGAGACAGATCTAAAATATGTCGTGTGGTGTTTGGTCCTGAAACTGCATTTTCTTAACAATGCTCCCGAGTTCTCCAGGAGGAATACACAGCTTTGGGCACGACAGTTCTTTCATACCCAAGCATGATTTAAGAAAATCATGTTTTTGACATTCTTAGTGAAGCACATGTTTTTATTACCGGGTTTATATGAACTACACCAGGCTCTGTTTTCCCTTCAATGAGAGGCAACCTGAGCTTCTCCTCATGATCTTTGCACTGAATAGGAGATATATTTTGGAAGAGAAATAAGGAAAGAAGCAGCCACCTCTGTGATTGGACACACTTCTGTCCAAGAATCCTGCTTTCGATGAGAATATGACTGCTCCAACTCTTGAGTGACATGAGTGCCCTTGAATTCAGCCTCTCCCTTCCTAAGCTGATCATTCCCAGCTCTGTAGACCCAGAGAGGACTTGGTTCAATTTACAAAGCTGGGCCCTTAGGAATGTGCACCTGCTCCATTGCATCACACTCCCCTCCTTCCCATTTCAAGAATCAAGCAAGATCTTGCCATTGGCCCCTGCAACTTACCTGCTCAGAGCACTGAATTTAAAATGGATTTTTTTTTTAAATTCTAAATCCACATTAGTTTGGGGAAGCAGATAAAGTGCAGATAAGTGCTTAAAAAATAAACTCTCAAAATAAGTCTTTCCAACTATTGAAGGATTTCTCTTGCATCTGATGAGGCTGGATGAGGGCGAGTATTGTCAAGGAGTTAAATGCAGGAGCTGCACCAGCCAGCTGATCCTCTTAAGAGAATGTGAGCATTAAAAAACAGTTTCTGTCAATGCTATCACAGGACTTGGGGTTTCCAGGGAATTCCCCCAGAACAATTGCCTCACTGCCTTTTTGAAACATCTCATCTCGGCCTTGTTCTCTGGCTGTGCATGCACCAGAATCCCAGGGCAACATAGTTTATTGTTTTAATATCTGTCTGACACAAAGCAAAGGCATCCTCTAGTGACTCCTTATCTGTCATATGTATTTCTGTGAAAGAAATATCAAGACAAATAAGATGTTTGGGGGCACACCACGGGATGGTAGTTTCTGCAATCGGCGGCCTTTTGCAGAAGCAAGACACCCATCTGAAAAAGATGAAAGCCACCATTCTGCATTGAGATTAATAACCAAAGCAGTGACAGAGAGCTACATAGCAGCTGCCTGAAATGTGGATGCCTCTTTGCAGAACTTTCCCTTTTAAACAACGGGGGATGGGAGGTTCAACTAGTGGTTTTAATTTTTTCTTGAAATTGGTTAGAAAGGACAAAGAAGGCAGGTGGCTCGTGCCTGTAATCCCAGCACTTTGGGAGGCCAAGGTGGGTGGATCACGAGGTTAGGAGATTAAGACCATCCTGGCTAACACGGTGAAACCACGTCTCTACTGAAAATCGAGCTGGGCATGGTGGCAAATGCCTGTAGTTGCAGCTGCTCAGGAGGCTGAGGCAGGAGAATCACTTGAACCCAGGAGGCAGAAGTTGCAGTGAGCCAAGATTGTGCCACTGTACTCCAGCCTGGGCAACCGAGCATGACTCTGTCTCAAAAAAAAAAAAAAAAAAAAGAAAACTTGCTAAAGCCTGGCCGGAGATATCAAAGAGGGAAAAACTGCCTTTCCAGACATCATGGGATGGGGAGGAGACAGCACAACCTTGACCCAAATAGAGATAACTGGACACGTGTCGAGAGGTTCCGCAGGACCACTCCCTGCTCAGCCAATTCTTGGAGCCCATGCTGTTTCCCACCTCTGGGGAAAGTTTAGAGAGTAGTGAAGAGGAACATGCTTGGTTCAAAGCTGATCTAGCTGGGTGATCTCAGTCAAGCTTCTTTAATGCCCCCAAGCCTAAATTACCTCCTGAGAAAAGAGGGCATAAGTAATTATACCTGTTCTATGGTTTCTTCTGAGGATTAAGTTCATAAGAAGGGCTTAGCAGAATGCCTGACATATAGTGATGCCTAATAACCATTATTTATGATGATGGATATCATAATTTCGGGGCTGGGACTAGGGAAACAACAGTTAGGTGCTGCAGAACTTAGGAGTGGAAGGGAGGAAACACCAAAAAACTCTGTAATGAAGATAAATGATGTTTTAATGCAGTCTTTTAAAACCCCAGTTATTTTTTAAATCCTTGATCAGCAGACTGTCAAAATTTAAATCGTACTGGATGAAGCCAGATTGGATCTTAAGGCTCCAAAAGGAAAAATTAATAAAACCTATTCTGTCATGATATGTTTTTCCATTACTTTAGATTTTTAAAAATATGTCATTAAAATGGTATTTGAGGAGTTTGGGCACCCCTTTAATCTTTGTCTGAAGTGAGCACCTCACTTGCTTACCTTTGTCCCAGAGCTAGTTATTTTTAAGCACCCCCTCCATAAAATTTTAGAAAAAAAAAATGAGGAAAGCAAGAAGCTGTCAGTTACTGGCAAGTGAGGGAAAAAGAAGACACATCTCTTCAAACCAATGTGTCAGTAACACAATGACCTTATGTGTACTTTCTATTAGAGTCCAGCCTACTGACATTTTCTGTATTGTGCAGAAGAGGAATTCATAAATTAATTTAGGTCCTTACTTTAATTACAGAAACCCATGGAATTTCTATCGATTACCTAAAAGTAAAATAGCGCAGGCCTGATTTATGTATGTTTCTGCCACTTAAATCATTGTTTTATGAATTCCACACAATTACTTCCATAAAATCTGTAATCAATATATCAATTAAAACTATGCCCCTACCGCTTGCCCTTGAGTTTCACAGACGTGAATAAATGAGGAAATGATTTTGCATTTGACAACATTCAGGTTCCCAAGCATTTGCCTGTGATACCTTTTTTTTCTTTTGAGGAGGGAGGGGCATCAGGGTGAAAATTTCAGGGGAAATGATCATGCATCTTATGTTAACTTGAGGTTTTATCCTGATGTGGATCTGACATCCAACTCTGACTTTCACAGAACTGTGGAAAATACACCCAATGGCATTGATAAGCATATGAAACCATAAAGAACTTTATTCTGGAAAATGCTTTTCTAGCCCTTGACAAATAAAACTGATGTCCCTGTATCAAGGGGTTTGCTATGAACTGAATTATGTCTCCTCCACCCAAATTCATATGTGGAAGCTGTAACCCCCAATGTGACAGTATTTGGAGATGAGGCCTTTGGAGAGGTAATTAGGTTTAGATGTGGTCCTGAGGGTGGGGCCTTCATAAGATGAGTACCTTTATATGAAGAGACACCAGAGAGGGCTTTTTCCCTTCTCCCTCTTTCTCCCTCCCCGCTCTCTGTCTTGTGAAAATGTGGGAGAAGGCGGCCATCTGTAAGTCAATCAGAAAGCTTTCACCAGAACTCAATCTTGTTGGCACCCTGATCTAGGACTTCCAGTCCCCAGAACCGTAAGAAGATGAATGTCTGTTGCTTAAACCTCCTAGTCTATGGTATTTTGTTACAGCAGCCCAGCCTTACTAATACAGTACAAAACAAAACTTGATCTTGACAGGAATTTTGTAATCCAAAATGATACCTAAAAATAATTTAAAAAGACAGACACATTTGCCTATGTAATTAAAAATGTATAGTGGAATGTGAGCAACATCCATCATCAAAATAGGAAATAGATTTGCAACTTCTAAGCTATTCATAGGTTATCCTCCTAATGAACAAGTATCACTCACATGTGAATTGACAGTAAAATGAGAAAAAACTCAAACGGGAAGATGTGTACTGGGGATTCAAAAAAAGTATAGTCTAAATGCAAAATGTAACAGATGATCACTAATAGGAGAAAGATACAAACTAGAACAAATTGAGATGTTATTTTTCACTATGCAATTGGCAGAAATAAAGAGAGCAAAACATGTCAGTGATGGCAAGAATGCTGGGAGGTAAACAAGAGTTCCCTGTTCGGGAATGTTGAGTGTAAAACTGGAAGTAGAGGTTGGTAAGGGTGTTGGTAAAGATGTTTACCAGAGTCTTATAGAAGGATTATACAAAGAAGTAGCTGTGAATGCCTGTGGCCAGAGAATGGTTGAATTGACTGTTGACCATTTATACCATTAAACAGTATGAAAATATCTAAAAGGCTTAAAGGGGGAGGGTCACAATGTATTATGTGAAATTAAATATGATTAATATATGGAATGTCCATGTAACTAACACCTACGCTCTCCTCTGGGTAAAGTCGAACTAATAGCACACCCCAAACACTGCTGTGTGTATGTCCTTTTCTGAATAACCATGTAGAAAATGTAGAAAGGTACTGGGCATCCACACACTTTATTTTAAGGGTTTGTGTTACTGGATAAAGTAAAGATATTATTCCTGCATTATTCCAAGTTAGAGTGTGTGTGTATGTGTGTGTGTGTTTGCACACTTCACACTGATTGCAATGAGCACCTGTTACTATTGTAATTAAAAATGTACTCATAAAATCATGAAGAAAACAAAAGTAACATTTATGTGCTTCTGGAAACATCTACTTCGTATGTAAATAAGGATCCACGATAGCTCGCTTTGCTAATCTGAATCAGAAGTGAACTTTTCATTCATCGAACCAATGAGTCACCTCTTGATACTTGAACTAATGAAAATGGAATTCATGTTTTAATTTGGAAGAGATGTGGCATGTTCTTTACCTTCCTGTTTCTGCCTGGTGCCAGTTTTGATGCTGAGCATTCACTGTATGCAAAACAGTGCTGGCAATAATACAGCTAGTACTTTTCCCCTGGACAAGAGAATGGGGCTGAACACTGGCCTTCAGAAGGGGATGAACAGCACAAGTGCCAGCAGCCCGTCCCACTTCACTAAACCTTCCTGTTAAGGGGTTGAATTGTTTCCATTGAAAGCCTATTGAAAAATAATGGTGAGTGTTGCGCATTTGATGGTAGGTAATCTTGCCTAATTCTCTAGAGTTTTGTTCTTTCTTTCTTTAAGTTGGATAGAAAGCAGGTCCAGTTTATACTCTGGATGAGAGTAGTTTACTGGGACATTTAAGAGGATGCATAATGACCTGTGACAATTTGAACTAGGGTTTTAAACCCACATGAAGCTCAGGGGTGAGGGAGAAAAACTGGAGTCATTTGGGGTCCAATGGAAGAGGCTATAGGATTAGATTGTACAGACCCAAAGTTATGAGTGAAAATCCTTCTCTTAATACTTTTAGGTGTCCTGTGTCACCTAATTGGGATGATTCACTTAATGGGGGGGGAAAAAAACCATTATACAAAAATATATCCTCAAAAGCAGATAACTTCAGTAGGAATTATTTTCATTACAGACTAATTCAGCAGGGTTCCCTTAAAAACCATCTCCCCTACTGCATTTAAGGGTGTTATTTACAGATGATTAGCTCTTTGGCTAGGAAGAGGTGCAATTTAAGTCTTAAAAAATAAAATCTAAGGCCATTTAAAGATCTATGGAGGAAAAGAAGTGCAACAAAACAAAACTCCAGAGCTATCTTGGAAGTCAGCAGACACATAGGATTTAACATACAAAAGTGTCATTTACACACACCTTTTTCAGGAGCACAGCTGTTCAACAGAAATAAGGAACACATGCATTTTCAAGTTAAAAAATAAGAGCATCCTACACGATTGCTGAGAATTACGGTAGCCTCAGCTTTTAGGGCAATGGTCGGATTCTTAGAGAAAAAATCTGCACCCATGAGAGTGCAAAGACAAAATAGGTGACTGAGCCCTGTGCAAATTGGACCTGTTGGGAGAACAATCCTGGATGGTGAGTATAATTGGTGTGTGTGTGGGAGGGGGTGTGTACACAGGCGTGCATGCAAAAATGACCCTTTATGTGCTGGCTGAACTGTTTCAGGAAATGGGGAATAGCTTTGTACAAGAATATGCATCTAATCAGGAAGAGAAAAATCTAAGTGATTGTTGCACAGCCAGCAAACCACAAACCGCCTAGACCAAAAAGCCGTAAAGGGGAAAGGAAACTGCAGCAATGTATCTTAGGGATGTGCAGATAAACTTAACATTCAACACCAATGCACAGACGACAGAAATAATCGAAAGCCCCTGTGGCTATCCAGCTGGTCTCGGAGTTGGTCACCATTACAAAATACTAATCGAGCTTGACAATCTGAATACCCTTGCTCAAGCGTCGACAAGTGAAGATTCTTAATGTAAGAAACTAGTTTTTGTTTTGCTTTTTAATGGGGTAGTAAAATTAGCTATTTTCTTTAAAACTGCTCTAGTCAAGAGCATTTATTTTGTTTAATATGTTTGAAAAAAATGCTATGAACCTAAGTTCTCGAGAATGGGGGGATAAGATTAAAACATAATGTGAAACAACAGTATTATGGGGCCATTAACATATTTTCATAAAGAGCACATGCATGATAAAATGAAATGTGTAGGTAATATGACTGATAAAATTTAGAAATGAAGAATGTTGGATGCACATTATACAATTTCCATAATTATAAATTTTTACTTTAAACTTAAAGTACAGTTACACACAGTGCAGTGAGACTGCCACTTTGTATTTTTAATACTAAAATCAACCCTTTAAATTGGAGATCAGCACACTCCTTCTTTAAAGAGCCAGACTGTTAAAATGTTAAGCTTTGCAGGCCATCTAGGTCTCTGTTGTTTTTGTTATTTGGTTTTTACATTCCTTTAGAAAATCTAAAAACCATTCTTAGTTCATAAGCCTTGTAAAACAGGCCATGGGCTGGTTTGGGTGACTCTTGCTTTAGTTGGTTTCATTTTCTCTGTATGCTTCAGCTGTTTTATAATGGAGAATGTGGGAAATATTTTCATGTGTACTATGTGAGACATAGCTTTCCCCAAGTCACTTTAGAATAGGTATACCAGCCCAGCGCAGTGGCTCACACCTGTAATCCCAGCACTTTGGGAGGCTGAGGTGGGTGGATCATGAGGTCAGGAGTTCGAGACCAGCATGGTCAAGATGGTAAAACCCCATCTCTATTAAAAATACAAAAATTAGCCAGGCACACTGGTGAGGGCCTGTGATCCCAGCTACTCAGGAGGCTGAGGTACAATTGCTTAAACCCTGGAAGCGGAGTTGGCAGTGAGCCGTGATCACGTAATTTAACTGTTGCCTGCGTGACAGCCAGACTGCATATCAAAAAAAAAAAAAAAAAAAACTATACCAGTTCAAACTAGCTCTCTTTCGGAGTTGATTGTTTTGTTCACTTGCGTGAAGAAAATGGATACATAGATATGTCATACCATATAGAGCCATACTGTTCAATATGGTAACCATTAGCCCTGTGTGGTTAATTAATGTAACATAAAATGAGATAAAAATCAGTGCCTCAGTCCCATCAGCACTGTGCTGGATAGCATAGGACAGCAATGTTAGAGAAAAAAAATAATTAATATTCTAGGACCCAACCCTATGGTAAATTTTGGTACACGAACTCCCTTCAAAAAATATTTATAGAGAAGAAGGTAAGCCAGGTGCATTGGAACAGTGATCAGATTTAATCAAATGGACTCAGAAAGGCAGCTGAAGGATGAATAATTTTCCCAGGTTCAGAAGACCAATCTACCACATACTGGCTCTGTGATCCTGGGCAAATTAATCCATTTCTGAGTGCCCTCCATTTCCTCAGCTGTAAAGCAAACATGGTGATACCTACCTGGTGCAGGTTTTGAGAGGAATACACAAGGCTGGACATGTGAAAATGTGTAGTAGCAATACAATTTCAGGAGATACTTGCACACACATCTACATTGGCCCGAAGGGGGCCGTAGTTGTCACAAATTCAGAAAGAACCACGTCTTGCCAGTGTGGTTAGATTTGAGCTTCTTGGGAGGCACAGAAAAGTATCTTGGCATTTAATTAATGCCAAAGCTGCTATTGAAGATTATACTCTGGGTCAGGTGTGTTGGCTCATGCCTGTAATCCCAGGACTTTGGGAGGTTGAGGCGGGTGGATCACCTGAGGTTAGGAGTAGGACAACTTGGGGAAACCCTGTTTCTGCTAAAAATACAACAACCAGTGGATGTGGTGGTACAAGCCTGTAATCCCAGCTACTTGGGAGGCTGAGA
The DNA here is from genome assembly GCA_963573385.1 of Cacajao melanocephalus. Classification (NCBI taxonomy): domain Eukaryota; kingdom Metazoa; phylum Chordata; class Mammalia; order Primates; family Pitheciidae; genus Cacajao; species Cacajao melanocephalus. The sequence goes on along the minus strand of CAUYLG010012185.1, from coordinate 29,710 downwards.
CATGAGAACTGCTTAAACCTGAGGGGGCGGAGGTTGCAGTGAGCTGAGGTTACATCACTACACTCCAGCCTGGGTAACAGAGTGAGACTTAGTCTCAAAAAAAAAACCTCTAACAAGGGGAAACAACCGGCCGCTGGACCTCCTAAAGACCTCAGACCCTTGGGTATGTCACATTATATTTTGGTTCCCTGTGACCACTGGTAACCTTTGCCCTCACAGTGAGGAGGTTGGTTTTCCTCAGCTTCACAATTTAGAAAATAAAGATGCTTGGTTTTGGCATGAAGGTGAGGATTCTCCTGTGTCTCTTATCCGCCGAGCCTGGTATTCCTGCTCTTCTTCCTACCCCTGCCTTTTACAACCAGTCTAAGAAGCAGCCCCAACCCCCCACTCCAGGGCCCCCAGACTCACTTTCGAACACTGACCCTAAAGACAACTCATTCAGTAGTTATGGGAACTTCACAGAATTTACATACTTTGTATAAAACAGATGATAAAGTCTCAGCTGTGGCTGGGAGACTCTTTAAGAAGGGACATACCCTCTGGGAGAACATGGTAGAATCAGTGGCAGCTTTAATTCTTCTACCTGCTCTGGGAATTGGGGTGAGGGTAGTGCATTCTTCACCCCAGAGCATCCACCGCAGGCAGAGAAATTTGGTTCTGCCATATCACCGTGGTGATCTACATCCTGTATTTATTTTTGGTCTCTTCCCTCCAGCACTTGACGGCTATACTTAAATATGTTTAAATGCCCCAACTTTTTAAAAGAGGATTCTTTATTGCTGCTCTCTCTACACTTCATTAAATGGCAGGGGGCGGGGGAGGGGAACTACATTTATCTCTGCTTCTCTTCATTGAAATTATATAGCAAAGGATAGAACAGCCTTGCAAACAAGCGACAAGCTGCAGGCTAGTAGTATCTTCCATCATGAGACAACCATGTACAAGAGTCCTGGTCAAGCATCTTTTGCTAGGCGAACGTGCCTTCTGGGTTGCCTGCATATGCTATTAAACTATTTGTATATGAATTTGCAAAGCTGTGATAGAAGGCAGGCAATGAGCTAAAGCTTCCCACCCTCCCATGTCCCTCCCTGCCAGCCCCACGCCCACATCCCCACCATTGGACCCACGTCCTGATGGATCTAACAAAGAATGGCCAGGACATCTGGGAAGTGGCATGGGAGACAGAGACATGCTTATGAAAAATAACTTCACCTCAGAGACACCCACAAGAGAGGGTGGGGCGGAGGGAGGGGGAGAGAACTTACATGGCAGGGAAGGTGATTGGACTCAGATTTATGTCACAAAACAAAAAGGGAGCCACGACAGTGGGCTTACTTGCGGAAGTATATACAAGTGAACTGGGGGCACTGTACATGGAAGATCCCTCCTGGTTGGCCTGGCATAACAGGACTGTGCCTACGAAAGAGAGAGAGAGATGGTATCTGGTTTGGGAATTGGCACACTACACCTGAGAGATCACGGCAATGCAACTGAGAAATGCAGAGAAATGAAAACACAGCCACATCCCAGAGCGCAGGACAGGGGCACCCAACACAGCCCCCTGCCTTAGCCAAAGGGAATCAGTGGAAGCCCCACCCCCCAACCCAGCCCACCAAGCACACGTCATGACTTTTCACATGGAGTTGTGTAGCGGGGTCTGGTTGCCCCAGGACCCAGGTTCAGATCAGGAATGGAAGCAGCGTGGCATACTGAAAAGGGAACTTTGGGACTATTGGAAAGAACTAGATAGTAAGCCTGATTCTGACACCTCTTCACTGTGTGATCTTGGCAAGTCACTGTACCTCTCTGTGCCTCAGCACTTCCATGTGGAAAACAGGGGTAAATATACCTACCTCCAAGAAGGGCTGTGCATCGTATGACTGGAGATGTACCCAAGTCAGGGGTTGGCCATGTAATGATCACTCAATCGGTAGTAAGCATACATGTTGATAGGCTTAGAGAAAACTTTACCTTCCTCAAACATCTGTCTTTCCGAATCAGTTCTTCAGAGGAAGAACAGAAGAAAGAGAAGGAATAAATGCAACTTTTTGCCATGCCTGGGGCCCACCTTGGACTCATGCTGGACCCCCCCTGAACCCACACTGGACACTGAATAAGAGGATTTTCGACTTCTGCATTCCCACTTTCTTCCCTAAAGCTCTCTGCCTTCCAGCCAGAGAGGCTGCCTAACTCATCCTGCAAACCTTGGCTGCATTGCAGCAATGACTTGCTTCCTCCTGACTTAAAGCAGAGGGCACTGGGCTTATCCTTGCACGATGGAATTTTACAGCAGCGAATAATAGTGGAATCCTGAGATACCTCCTCAACCTATAACAGGTTTTGAACAACCACCCACTCCAGGGATGACCAGGGTCAGGAATTGTCAGGGTATCAATTCTACTTTCCTGCTACTGCAAAACTCACACTCCAAGGCTTTGAAAAGAATTAGAATTTTGAGGAGTTGTAAGGCCATTAGTGGTGATGGAAATGCCTCCCTGTGGTTTCTGGTCACTTCCCTGGCTGGGTAAGGCAACTACCCCCATTTGATTGGAATTTCCCTGTCATGACCACCACGGGAAAGCAATCTCCCACGATGAGAAGCCAACTGTACAAGTGCACCCCCAGAACAGGAAACTTTTTCTATATCCTTGGAGACTTGCCCTGCGGAATCATTCTGTGATCCTTCTGTATCTTCCCTATGATCAACAAAAATGGAGTGAAAACTTCCAATGTGTGGGGGATCCTGCTACACAGAGGGACAGGAAACCAGACACAATTCTAAAGGTGTTTTCTCCCGACCTACATCGGGGACCTAGTCAGAAGTGATAGATCACATGAGGAGGTCTGAGAAGCCTTCCCCAAATTCTACTTCTACCCTCTGTTATTTGTGCCTCTCTAGATTTTGTACCTCAATTCCAGGTAACACAAAGATTTTTAAAATTCCTAATCCATCTCACTGTTTCCTCTATTATCAGTCTGGCAACTCCATTTACTCTTTCCCAAGGAGAAGCAGCCCAGGGACAGAAGTTCTACCTGAAGGAATGTCCCACAGTCCTTTTCAATCTGGTTTCCCATGCTTACTGCTGGAGAAGAACCATTCCCCCCCCCACCACCAAAATAGCCCTTCACACAAGGGTGAAATTAACCTTCTCTTGGTAGTAAATTTATCAAGAGTTTGGAGGGGTGTGAGTCATGGTCCACCTATGCTAAACTTGTAGTTCTTTCTTCTTCTTGTAAAAACAGTTTATCACCCAAGGATGGTGGTTCATGTCTATCATCCCAGCACTTTGGGAGGTCAAGGCGGGTGGATCACCTGAGGTCAGGGGTTCAAAACCAGCCTGGCCAACATGATGAAATCCTGTCTCTACTAAAAATACAAAAAATAGCTGGCTGTGGTGGCAGGCGCTTGTAATTCCAGCTACTTGGGAGGCTGAAGCAGGAGAATCACTTGAACCCAGGTGGCAGAGGTTGCAGTGAGCCAAGATGGTGCCATTGCACTCCAGCCTGGGTGACAAGAGCAAAACTCCATCTCAAAAAACAATGTTATTACAATATATTGGATGAGTTTCTTTACATGATCTAACCTCTCCTCAGGTATTTCCAGTTTTAGCAGGTCATGGGGATTAATATCAAACAAAACTCCAAAGAATGGAGGTATAAAACCTACCAAGGAGAGAGGGCAGCTTCCCAATGGGAAAGACACTTAGTCCCCTCTACAGTCAGTGCTCTTTATCAACGAGTCCTCCTGTGCGACTCTGCAGTGGTCATCCCCGTGCTTGTGCTCACTGCTAGAAAGCTTAGACAGACAGGAATGCTTCTGCAGGATATACAGAGAATTACAGATCAGAATCACCTAGGATAGGATCCTAGCAGGTGGATTTAGGGAATGTTCCTCAACCTTCTCTCCTGTGTACACCTGGTTTAAAAAAAAACACTTTTAAAATCGGATCTGAAGTTTCTTGGGGTGCCTAAATTTCAAAAGAAAAAAGTATAATTGTAACTGAAATATACACACAAGGAAATTTCAATATTGTCTGGTTAAAACTCTTGGGTCAATTTTCAATATCCTAGATGCAATTTATAGAATTCCACTGGGATACAGCACAGATTTTTGCCTGGAAAGCCAACCCTCTGGCAGGGCATAATGAAGCATTCCTAATTTTTCTCAAGCTGTGGATTCTGAGAACCTGGACTGAAATAGACTGAAATAACTTCTTTGGATACTTTCTTAGTAGTAAAAAAACAAAACAAAACAAAAAAAACAACTTTATGCAGCGATTTTGACCTTTGTAAAACAAAATCTGTGCCTTCACAGAACTTGGTTTTTGTTTAATCTAAAAACATCCTCCAATTTAATTTGCAAAGTACTTACTGTATGTTCCCTTAGTGCTTTGTGACCTTTCCTTAAAAGGAGGCTTTGAATTTGACAGAACGAAAGCAGCAGAGAACCCTGAAACCTCCATGCACTTTTTTTGGGGCAGGGAAGGGTAAGTGTATTTGTTTTTTAAAAAATAAGTCAAACAGGTAATAGGGTACAAGCAGCAGTTTGAAGAGTGCTTACGAGGTCATTCAAAGCACTTCCCAATATAGCTTCAACATAGAGCTCTTCAGTGAGTCTCCTGAGCTGGATCTTCTATCGGTCCCTAGACTCCAACATAAACCTTCTACTCCCAAATGCCATGAACTGTCACCTGTATGACATAGTGACATCTTGTACTTATCAGACTTCTGTGCTTTTACTTAACAGACTCCTTATAATTTAAGTCTGGCAACTGGGGTCAATTTATTCCAAAAGCTACCCATTGTTGAGCCAGAATGGAATTATCAGTTTCAATACTATCCTTTCCTATTGGCCTAGAATCCTCACAGTCATTCTCAAAAAACAGCCAGCAGGCAGTGATTTCCATTTGGTTAGAGCTGGTGAAGGGGATGAAACCTCCATGCCGTTCCTGCTCTTAGTGTTAGGATAAACCATTTGAAATTATCTTTTTTTTTTTTTTGTCAAATAGAATTGAATATTTCCAAGTTCATGTGGTTCAACTCAAAAAAAAAAAAAAAATAGTGGCTTCCCCGGTTCTTCTACATAGTTTAAAAGTGACCTTCTCTCTCCCTGGTCCTCAGGGGTGAATTAGTTACTCCCTATTCTATGCTCTTATCTTAGATTTTTCTTAAAGCTCCCTGATAGATCCTTCCGGATGCTGTATTACAATTTTCTATTTACATATTGATCATCTGAACTACAAAATCCACCTGGGGTAGAGCCAAATCATAGTCATCTTTTTATCCCCAGCACCTAGCAAAATACCTGTCTTCAGAAGGATTAATGTATATGATTAAATCATAATATATTTTTTAAAAAGAACTCTCCACTTCTAGCTTCTTGGCTAAAATTAGTGGGTTTTTTTTTTCCTTTTTTTTTTTTCAACCAATCCTTCTTCTGCCTATTGTTCATGGCAGGAAATTTGCCTGCCCAAGGTTCAAATAGATAAACAAGCCACCTCTAACTTCTGTAGATTGAAATAGCTTCCATCTATTTGAAGTGTTTTCTCTTCTTTCCTGATTAGTTTAAAGTTGGCTCATCCAGTCTAACAGGAAACCTGGGCAGCCTGGTGAACCACTTCCTGAACTGTCGATGACTGTATCAGCTCCTGGCAGACACTAGCTCCATGGGACAGACCTCAACCTTGGAATAATGACAGCCTGTTCCAAATCCTATCACACTCGTCCGCTCTGAGTGCCGGCATCCCCATGTCCTGGCAAGATGTCCCCCAGCCAGTCTCTGGCAGGATTTGGAATCCTCCAGCAAGGAAAAGGGGTAAGCTAGGGTCAAGGTCTCAGAGGGGGCATCAAAACCCTTTCTGCTCAGCCAGAGTCTCCCTGCAGTGGGTAGTGGATCACTCTTGGCTCCTGAAGGAGCAGGGACAAGCCTAGAAGGGATGTTTTCCATCAGAGACAGGGAGGAGGAAGTGTTGAAATGTGTTTACTCTGCTGCCAACCCCTAAGTGAGGAAAACTGGACTCAAACCGGAACAGCAGCGCAGTTTCACACCTCCGTGCCTTTGCAGAGCCTGTCTTTTCCCAGGAAATCTTTTCCTCGCTCTAGATAGCTTCCTTCTGGACTCAGCTCTGGCATCTCCCAGAAACCCTATGTGCCTTTGTCTGGTAGAGTTCAGCTTCCTTTCTTTGCTTTTTAAAATTGTGTTGTTGTAATCTAATGAGTGTCTGCCCCGTTGATGCTACTAATTCCCAGAGATCAGGAATCATGTGTTTATCTTCCTATTCTGATACATCCAGGAACCTAGACCGAGGTAGGAAGCAAATGAAGAGAGAATCCAAAGGTTTCTGATAGGCAGCCATGCTAAGCTTTCAAGAAATAAAATTAGAGGATGGGAAGGAGAAAAGAAAGGGCATTTTGCAATGTCTGCCTCTTCCCTTTTAGTATCAAACGGGCACAGCTCCAAGCCGGCACATGGTGAAAAACTAGACCTTTTGCTACATAATTTCTGAATTAAAAAAATGTTAGAGGAACATCCCAACTGCCTGGCAAGTGGGAGTGACCAGTTAGCTTCATTAGCTCGAAGATGAAGATGGGTTAGGAAGTCTGGAGGATGTGCTTGAAGACACAAAGAGCAAAGCCTAGACTTGATGAAACAGCCAGGATGGAATGAGTATTCTGGAGTACCTGTACAGGAAGTTTCTGTATATGTCATGTGCTGTCTGTATACCTCTAACACAGGAGTTACTAAGAAATTATTTTAGCCAGATAATAAGGATACAGGTTCTCTGTGGAAAATTTCCTGTAATAAGAAACAACCCCCAAACCATCTCTTTTGTAACAGAAAAGCAGGCCTGAAGGGCTGGGTGAGCAAGCTTTGATATGCAAATGCCGGCCATTAGAAACCGGGTTCACTCAATATGGCATTCCCGCTGTCTTCTCTTTGTCACCACCTGTGCCAAGTGTCATGGCCACCTCCAGATAACACCATGTGTTCAGAACATCATGGAGATCTGCATTTGCATGTTAAAGGACTAAGGTGGGAGGGCCACATTTTTTGCGGGCTACGTAAATGACACATCTGGCCAAACCAATCCCATGGGCCATATGAAAATCAGTCATCACCTCCTCCAGCCTCCTCTATGATCTACCACTTTTCCAGCACACACAGGGTTTCTTTCTGTTCCAAGCCCCAATCCCTTGTCTCTGTACGGGAGAGCTATTCTCTTCTTTCTTACTCCTTTCTTGCCTATTACACTTTTCGCTCCTTAAAACCACACCACGTGTGTCTGTGTTATTAATCCTATTGGTGCAAGACCAAAAACCTTGGTGTTCTAGTCATCAGAGCCGTATCACCTCCACAAATCTCTACGGTGTACTGTTGCAGAGTCGCACACAAATAGAGTTCTCCACTGAGGTCTGGATTTCCTGATGTCACTCAGCCTAGGAAGGGAGCTTACTCTGGAAAGATGGTTAAGAGGAGAACCCTGGAACCCTGCAGGGCAATGGCTGAAGGGGTACAAGAGTTTATTAGTCCCTCTGTCTCTAGTGCTCAGGCAGGAAATGACGGTGTAGTATTATTCATTTGGCAGGTATTTGTTGGTATCTACTAGGATAGTGTGTGCCAGGCACTGTGCTGGGCTTTGGGGTACATCTCCACGTGCTTTTCCAGAGGATGATATGTTATTGCTTTTAGTGCTCAGTAACAAACATATACACAAAAATAACAAAAGAATGATTATAGCAACCCAAACCTTAGCCTACATAGTCACATTGTTCCACTGAGATAAATGCAATTATTTTAGAATAAGTTTTATTGGCTACAACACATGGCTTTGGCCAAAATTATATATTTCTGTTATATAATGCTATCATAACTGAAAGTTTAGTAGTAATAGGAATCAGTGTTACAAATGTTTTGATTCTACACAAAGAAAAAGGTTTATTCAATATTTGCCAGAGAATATCTATGTTGTATTTGTCCCTCCATAATTACGGGAGTCAGATGGTGTTAGTCCTTCTTCACTGGCATTAAAAAAGAGGTACAGAACAAGTAAGTCTTTAATCAAAAACCTTACCAATCAGAAGTAAATTTTAGATGAAAAACAAGCTATTTGGGTTCCAAAATTGTCACTCATGTCATCGATGATTCCTTCCTACAGGCCGTTGTTACAGAATCATTTTTAAATCCCTTTTTGAAAAATGAGATGAAATGTAGGAAAATGGTCATGATTGAAAGAACAAGCAAATGAACTGATAAGAAATGGACACTTGGCTGAAACAGAAACCTACAAATTTATTTTTTATCGGAGCAGTACTTTCAGAAGTGGGGGTGGCAGTAACGCGGCCTTCTCAGTCCCCTGCTGGTTCCCCAAATCACCTGTCACCAGCATCAGTTGGGGGACTTATAAACACAGATTGCTGGGCCCTGCCCTCAGAGTTGCTGATTCTGAAGGTCTGCAGTGAAGCCTGAGGCTGTGCAATTCTAACAAGTTCCCATGTCTTGAGAAGAGTCTGTTCCCTAAGTCTCAAGGCTATGAATTCTCTAAATTCAACGGAACATCCTCAACACTATGAGAGTTGAAGGATCACTTTGAGAGAATGTTAAATGGCGAACCGTTCAGATTGTCCTCCTAAAAAGTCTGAATCGGTTGTTCAGAAATCTGCATTTCTAATCAGCAACTGGGAGATCCTCTGATGCACTTTGAGAAATCCAGGCCTAAGGTCATCTCTGCATATGTAGGAAAAAAGCAATTCTGTGGACAAAAAGGTAAAATTTGCTTATGTTCTGTCTTTACCATTTTGTTCCTTGACAGATTTTTGTCTTTGCTTGGAAAAAATTTCGAAAAAGAGTAACTCACTTTTGGCCCTAGGTACTCTGTTGAACCCTCCCTCAGGAGGCGGGCAGGTGGTAAAGATGGCACAAAATCTTTGTAAAAAATGGATAAAAAAGACACACATTGCATAATCCTGGGCAGGTTGTGCTTGGTTTTCTATCCAGGAGACATAGGCATTCCTGTTACACTGTTACACACTGAATTATGTCCCTTGAAAATTAATACATTGAAGTCCTAACTCTGAGTACTTCAGAATGTGACTTTATTTGCAGAGAGGTCTTGAAACGTGTAATTCAGTTAAAATGAGGTCATATGGGTGGGCCTTAATCTGACACACATCCTTACAAGAAGAGATGAGGAGAGGACACACACAGGGAAACTCATGTGAAGACAGAGAAAAGATGGCCATCTGCAAGCCAAGGGGAGAGGCCTCAGAAAAAACTGACCCTGCCAACAGCTTGATCTCAGACTTCCAGCATCCAGAATTGTGAGAAAATAAATTTCTGTTGTTTAAGCCAGGGGTTCCCCAGCCACGGGTCAGGGACCTTACTGGGCCACACAGCAGGAGGTGAGCTGCAGGTGGGCAAGCTAAGCTTCATGGGTATTTACAACCATTCCTCATTGTTCAGTTACCAACTGAGCTCCACCTCCTGTCAGATCAGTGGTGGCATTAGATTTTCCTAAAAGTGTGAATCCTATAGTGAGCTACACATGTGAGGGATCTGGATTGTGGGTTCCTTATGAGAATCTAATGCCTGATCTGTCACTGTCTCCTATCACCCCCAGATGGAACGGTCAAGTTGGAAGCAAACAAGCCCAAGGCTCCCACTGATTCTATATTATGGCAAATTATATAATTAATTCATTATATATTACAGTATAATAACAATAGAAATTAAGTACACAAGAAATGTGCTTGAATGATCCTGAAACCATCCCTCTCTACCTGGTCTGTGGAAAAACTGCCTTCCACAAAATCCAGCTGTGTTGCCAAAATGGGTGTGGACTGCTAGTTAAGCCACCCAGTCTGTGATACTTTGTTATGGCGGCACTAGCCAACTAATATACCTACCTGCCTTGTAATGAGGATCCCCTACAAAGTGACCCACAAGCCTCAAACTTCTGTTGGACTTAGAAGCCCAAGAGGTTGCCATGAGGTCCCTACCAATGGAGGCAACTGCTTTCAATGGACAGATTTATCCAAAATTTACCCAAAGCCCCAGTGGATTGTGGATACTTTCGCAGTCATGCATTTTTGAACATCAGACTAGCATTGAGCTAATCCATGTAAGAATATTTTCACAGTTAATCCCTAATGCTTTTATACCAACCAGAAAGATGAGCTTCTCTGAAGGGTTATAGTAGAGTTTTAAGTACAGGGATATTTCCATTTGGGCACAGATGTTGCAGAAAAATCTTGCTCTGTGTGTTTAATTCTTATAAATCAAATCATGTTTTAATTGTACCAAGGGATTTCCATATTTATAGGAGCCCTGAAGCAGGTCTGTCTATAGGATAAATAATCCCTCACTCCAATTTATTTTTCTAAGCTTTGGTTTTCATAATATTCAAAAAGAAACCGTTTCTCATTTGTTTCTTCTTTTTGCTTTTTATTTTGACATCACTTGAGACTTTCTGGAAAAGTCACAAGAACAATACAAAGAGGAACAATTTGCTCCTTGATTATTTATTGCTTGAAAATTTTAATAACTTACTCAAACTGTTCACTTACTCTCCTGCAGCCAAAATTTAGGCTAATAGTGGCACTGACAGAAAATATTTGATTAAGTCAGTATGATAAACATAATACCAGTTTCCAAAGTGTTTTACAGAATACCTGAGAACCACTGGGCATTCTGCTCAACTTTAACTTGGATTATCACCTACTCGTAACGACCCTATAGGACAGACACTATTTTTACACCCATTGAATAGATGAGGATATTGAAGCGTAGAGGATGCTCTGCTCTTGCCCGAGGTCACACAGATCTTGTGGAGCTGAATGCAAATCATACCAACCAGACTCCTGTACCCGTGATTCTAACAATCATCTTCTAAATCAAGTGTTGGCAAATGACAGATTTTTGGCCAAATCTAACCCCTAACCCCGATGCCCCACCTATTTTTATATGGTCTGTGAGCTAGGAATGCTTTTGACAAAAATCACAATAACATTTCACCAGCGAACACTGTTTGAAACTCAAGTTTCTGTATATAAATAACTAAAGTTTCATTGGAAGACAGTTGCATCCATTCATTTTTGTGTATGGCTGCCTTTCTGCTAAAATGACAGGGTTGTGTAATTGCACAGAGACCTTATGGCCTGCAGAGGCTAAAGTTTTACTGTTTGGCCCTTTACTGACAAAGTTTACTGATCAGTGTTCTAAGATCCCTTCACAGCCTGGAACAAGACTAACAGTCACTGTCTCTCAGTGCACCATTAGCTCTTCCCCAGGGAGATGGCACTAAGTATTTAGGAGGGTATCATTTGATCAATACTTGCCAAAAAAAATTGTATTTGTTTTGAACAAAAATGAAACGTTTTTTAAGGACAGGCTTTAAAAAATACTTGCTCAAAATTTCTTTCCAATTCATTGTTTTTCAAAATAATAAAACAATTAGGCCAGGAACGGTGACTCTTGCCTGTAATCACAGCACTTTGGGAGGCCAAGGCACGTGGATCACTTAAGGCTAGAGTTCAAAACCAGCCTGGCGAACATGGCCAAACCCTGTCCTAACAAAAAATACAATAATTAGCAAGGAGTGGTGGTATATGCCTGTAACCCCAGCTACTTGGGTGGCTGAGGCACAAGAATTGCTTGAACCCGGGAGCCAGAGGTTGCAATGAGCTGAGATTGTACCACAGCACTCCAGCCTGGGTGACAGAGACCCTCTTTCAAAAAGTCAAATAATAATAATAATAATAATTTCAAAAAGTTGTTCCATATTTAGCCACAACAAAAACAATGGAAATAAGTTTTATCTTGCAAGGTGTTTGTCCTTCAAAGTTACGGGTGTCAATATATAGTTAAGAGGTCTACTAGGGCCTTGCTTCCAAACTCTACTGTGCTCTGAATCACCAGGGGACTCTTCTAAATGCAGATTCTTACCTAGGAGGTCTGGGGTGGGGCCAGAGACTCTGCATTTTTAATAGGTTTCCAGGAGATGCAGATGTGCTGACAACAGGAAAATGCTCTGGATGACATAGAAACCTCACATACAGCTAATACTGACAGTGCCCATTAAGGTGGCACTGGGTTTCAGGTACTGTACAAGATGCACTCTACATGTCTTTTTTTTCTTTTCTTATCAAACTCAAGAGGAAATGAAAGCTCAGGGAAGAAAAAAAAAACAGAATAAAACTGAACTATAAGTCAGTTTGGTCTGACTCAAAAGCTCACTCTCTCTCAGCTACACCTGTTTATCAATGGTGATACTTGATCCTGAGTTGATAAAAACACAACCTTCAGCATGACGATGATCAATATCCACTACCCCCACTTCAATGAAGCAGCATCTAAGAATTCTGAAGCTGCTGTCTGGCTAGAAACACCTGACTCTTCCAGGCTAAAGATGTTAGCTAGAACCTCCTGATCATGTTTCAGAATCTGCGACAGGGCTTTAAATCCAACCAAAGAAGGCTTTGGGCAGAATGTATCTTCTACAGATAAGAAAAATCCTACTTGCAAGATTGAAATAAGACACAGAGAAGGAAAAAGCAGAGAGGAGAAATGGTGAACGTCAGAAATTTGTCTAGTGTCATTGAAAAAGCATAGGCTTTGAAACTTTTAACTTTGTTTCATGTCCTGATCTTGCTGACTGGAAGTGAGGTGACTTTGGTGAATCTCTGGACTTCTCTGAGCCTCAGTATTTACATCTGTCAAACGGGGACAAAAATGTGTGCTTTATTGGGTATTACTGTGAGGATTAGAACAACTGCATGAAAATGTTTGGCAAAAAGTAATAAGTGAATAATCATGGAAATGGCAATTATTATTGGTTATCTAAGACAATGATGCTTGTACAATTTCGTATGGTTTTGTTTTAAGAAAGGAATGGCAAATTTATAGCTGTTGAGCTATTTTGTTTGGCCACTGAACATAATGCTAAACATAACGGAGTTAATGGCAAATATTTCAGTATTGAAAATGAATTGCAAACACTTAAATTTGGGAGGTTTAAGGTGATAAGACAGGTCGAGCTTGTAGTGGGAAGTCAGGGACAGACCACGGGTGTCTGGGGTAGGATTCCTGTTCGGCACTGTGGGCAATTCTGAGAAGCCACTGTTTGTGATAGAGACATAACTCCTCCACATTTGGCACATTTCACTTAACTTATCTCACAGCCAGTCCCTAAAAATGTTTTAGTTTGAATCTCTTATGAGGAAAAAAGAAATCAGAAACTGTCTTTCAACTTAGCAGTGAAGTTTACAAGCCTCTGCAAAGAACCTAGAAGGCCTTCTGTACTCTCTTCTCATCTTCTTGGGAATAAGAGCCTCTTCGATGCTGTAGGAGCCTCAACAGCTGTCCAGAGAGGCTTTTGTGTTGTCACTTCTTGTGTATTTCATGTACTATTACAGAAGTCTTTTAGGAGGGACTCTAGTTGTGGAACGGAGGAAGAGATTCTTCATCATGAATTGCTTTCATAAGCCTTCCCAGATTAGGTTTAAAATTTTGACCTCACTCTTTTGGTGAAAGTAGAAAATACACGTCACCTTTAAATCTCCCAAAGAGTGATTGGATAAAATTGTTTAAATATGCCTGCCACAACATACACACACATACTCATACACACTCCCCCTTCCCTTGCTATGGCTAAAAACAAACACATTTCAGCTAGTGAAAATCATTTTCAAAAATGTAAGAGAACTAATACAGGGGATTTCAATCTTTACAATACCACATGCACATAAACAAACACTAGAAACATACCATAGGATTTTTTTGTTTTCCTCCAGAGGAAATATCAGTGATACTGGGGTGTTTGTGTTTTAAAATGATACTGGGTTTAATACAATAAGTGTGCATCAATTAACCTTTGCGTCAGATTTAAATGTATAACCCATTAACTAACTTAATCTCTCAACAAAATAACAGCCGTTGGCATTATTCTTTGAATAATCCTTGTTTAGTTTCCATAATGGTATACAGTTTAATGAAAAACTCATTAGAATGTAGCATACGGCATAATTAATTCTGGCTGATTCTTTTGGTGTAAATAGCTAATGCAGATGCAGAGTTCCATTTTCCACTGGCTTTATTAATTTTTCATAAACCAATATTTCAACTGTAATGGGTTATAACAGTTTCATGGAAGTTCCAGAAATGGATTAATTGTCATTGATGTAGTTACTCAAAGTAGAATTTTGCCATTTGTTAGTTAGTTCTTCAAAACTACATTTTCAAAAGACAGGACAGCTCTGTTTTATACTTAGAGAAAGAATACCTACATGTAATTAACACAAAGGGTATTAAACACTATTTGGTCATTTTTTTTCTATTTTCACACCAACTTAACTAGTTGGGGGAATAACAGTGAACAAGAAATTTTGAAAAGAACAATAAAAGTGGGAAACAAAAGTCTTTTGAACTAAAGAGTTTATAATCTAATGATAACAAGTTAAAACATTAAACAATCATGTCACCTTAGGTTTCAAATCTTGGGTAATTTACTTTCTTAGGAGATTTAGACAAAACTGGGAAATAAGTTTCACCAAATAGCCATCGTCTGGGGCACTAGATTAGTAATTAAGAATCCAATCTGCAGCATTGCCGAGTAGTTGATAATCTGCTCCTAATTCTTCCGGTACCACCGTGCTTAACGCACATATTAGTAATAATAAGAGTCTTAATTATAAGACTGTTACTCATTGTAAGTATAGATACAAGTGCTAACTCACCAACAAGTATTTCTGCTCATTTATTTTATTATAATTGTTATTTTTAACACAGCTTTCAATGGCTGCCTGCCACTAAAGGGATACACTCCAGAATTCAGATTTCGTTATGTAAAATCTTCAGGTCTTTTGTAACCTTTCTCTAGAAGGTACTCTCTGATCTCAACAGATCAATATTTCTCAGCCTTTGGGGAAAAAAGTTAACTTGGCTCAGAAATTCCAATCAGTAGGTATCAGGTGAAGATCAACCATCTGCATTTTCTTTTTAAGGTTTTTCAGTGGATTCTAAAGATAAAAGTTGAGAAATGCCTTGGGACTCTTCCAGCCACCTCCATATTCACTCCTGTAATATCTTGACCCACTTCCTTGCCAGGTAAACTCTTATTTACCCTTTAAGACTCAATTTAAACCACCCCTTTGACTCCTAACACAGAATCATTGTATACGCTCATTGATAGTGTATTTGTTTTGCATTCTTCTACTACCTTGCTGACTTGTAGAGGGAAGGCTTGGGTTTCTTTTGCTACCTTGGCACCTAGCACAATATCTAGTGCCTAATACTATAAATCTGCACTAAAAGATGAATTCATGGAAGCAAGTGGTCTCTCTCTTTGGCCCTTCCCTGCTGCACATCAAATAAATGAGTACCATTGAGCTAAGCTCATGGGTTCATACAGTATATAACTGCTAAAATTGTGTGATTTAAAAAACCAAAAACTCTCTGGGGCTTAAACTGGAGGCATTATTACCTCTGAGTTCTTTAAGCCAGGCTCTGCAAAGTAGGGAAAGTGTTTCTGTACAGTCTATAAACTAAGAATGGCTTTACATGTTTGAAAAATACAATTTTGTGACACATGAAAACGATATAAAATCTAAATTTCCATGTCCTTAGTTTTACTGGAACACAGTCATGCCCATTCGCTTACATATTGACTATGGCTACTTTTGCATGACAGTGGCAGAACTAAGTAGTCGTAACAGGGATCATAGAGATTACAAAGTCAAAAACACTGCCTGGCCCTACACTGAGAGGAAGTTTGCAGACCCCTGCTCTAAGCTAACAAGCTGCACATTCTTTTCTCTTTCATAACTACATTTGGCTCTTTTTTTTTTCTTTTTGCCTAGAGTCAAGCTACCCAGTGGTATCATGTTTCTTACCCTATCATCATCATCATCCTCCTCCTCCTCCTCGCTACAACCATTACTATGGCTGTTGCTCTATATTCCAAGTTTACAATTTTGTGTTTTTTAATGGTTGTGCAGGGAAGGGTAGACTCTAGCAGGTCTGGGCTACCTCAAGCCCTGCACATTTCCAAAAACAGCTTGTCCTTACGATTGGCCTTTTGACAGCTCCTAGGAGATGAAATATCAGCCCTTAGAATATTCTCTGTCTAATAAGATTATTTTGGGGCCAGGCGTGGTGGCTCATACCTGTAATTGCAGCATTTTGGAAGGCCAAGGTGGGAGGATTGCTTAAGGTCAGGAGTTTGAGACCAGCCTGGCCAATGTGATGAAACCCCATCTCTACTAAAAATGTAAAAATTAGCCAGGTGTGGTAGCAGGCACCTGTACTCCCAGCTACTTGGGATACATAGGTTGCAGTGATACAAAATTACACCCCTGCACTCCAGCCTGGGTGACAGAGTGAGGCTCCATCTTCAAAACAAAAATTGTTTTTGTATGCCTGAGGCCTTGGACCACACCATATGGGTTTGATCCAATTGGTGAATTCCTGTTCCTCACAGTTCTACAGAGTCGGCTGAGGTTTGAGAGTTGGTCAATCATACAGGTGCAGCTTGCCTATGTGAGGAACCTCTAAAAAAAACATTGGACACTAAGGCTCAGGTGACCTTTGCTGATAACACTATGCATGTGCTGTCACATGCCATTTCTGGAAAAATCAAGCACATCTATGTGACTCCACAGTGAGAGGACACCTGGAAGCTCTTGCTGGGTTTCTTGTAGACCTTCCCTCATGCACTTTTCCTCTTTGCTAATTTTTCATCTGTGTCCTTTTGTTGCAATAAGCTAACTGGAGTGTAACAGCCTTTTTGAACTCTGTGAGTCCTTCTAGTCAGTCACGGAGCCTGAGAGTGGCCTTGGGGACTCCCAACACAACTGTGAGGTATAAAATCAAAGTTTATGCTTTTCCCTGCTGGAGTCAAACAATTAAAATACAATGCTCCAAAGAGGAAACATGTACATAAAATCTTCAAATTCTTTCACTTCCATTGATGACTGTAGCTGTTCATACATTATTAGTGGTAGCAACCAGTGGGGCATGAGAGTCGTTAAGATATTCCATGAATATGTGGAATCTTGAATAGTAGTATCAATGAGGACAGAATTTCTCAAACCCAGCACTATCGACATTTTGGGCCAGATAACTCCTTGTGGTCAAGGAATGTCTTGTGCATTGTAGAGTGTTTTGAAGCATCCTTGGCCTCCACCCACTAGAGGTCAGCAGTGAACAACCCTGCTGCACCACCGCCCCCCGCCCCCGCCCCCCACCAATGTTTCTGGAAATTGCCACCTTCCCCTAACAGAAAGGTCACTCCATGTTAAGAATCATTAATCCAGGGTTTGAGTTAAAGAAAGTCTGGGAGGCAACTTGTACGTAAAAAAAAAATGAGCTTTAGAATCACAAAGATACAGCTTTGGCCTCATTCCTTAACTTTCACAGTAAGCACCCATTGGCATTGTAACTTCACTGGATCTAATTTACCTGCAAATGGAAGGTAACAACACTATTCCTGAAAACTTCTAATTTATGTACATATATGTAAAGGTCTCATCATGAAGTCTGGGATGTGGCAGACAATATTTAAATGCAAATGTGTTTTCATTCATTATATTCTGTGGTACTCCCTCGTCTACGCCTACTGAGGATGCTGTATCAAAGTAGCGAAAAAATGTGGGCTTGAAAGTTAGAAAAAAAAAGACCTTTACATAATAAGTAGATTTTTTTCACATAG
Organism: Cacajao melanocephalus; assembly: GCA_963573385.1. Classification (NCBI taxonomy): domain Eukaryota; kingdom Metazoa; phylum Chordata; class Mammalia; order Primates; family Pitheciidae; genus Cacajao; species Cacajao melanocephalus. The sequence goes on along the minus strand of CAUYLG010012185.1, from coordinate 12,008 downwards.
TACATCTGTGATTTGGCAAATGAGGTAAGGTTTCCCGGAAACGTTGATTTCATAATTTGATCAGGAAAATAATGAGATAGCATTTTCATAAGGATTTGAGGGGACACAAGGTGTTCAGCAAAGTGCCTGCATGGAGTAAATGCCTGAAAGTGGCTTGCTGTTGTTGATGGTTTGAGTTTCTCACTATGTGGACAACGGTAACTTCAAACTTCCTCTCATAGCCCAGATGTGAGGCTTCTTGTACAAGGACCAACTTGACACCCCCTACTTTTGAGGGGAGCAGTTCTCCCACACAAGAGAGAGAGAACCAGTTTATTTCAAAAATGCAGTTTTGAGCACATAAGGAAGTACTGATCTTATCTGAAGATCAAAAAACCCCACAGGCTTCATCAAAGTTGAGCTGCATTCCCTTGGTGGGATCTAGAAGGATGCAGATAAAAATTAAGAGCAAATGTGGGCAGGGCTGGAATAAAATCTGTTAAGACAGAGGTGGGGAGGAGAGGAGGAAAGCAAAGTGAATTGCAACCAAAAGGGGACGCAAAGGTAAACAGATGTACAAGATAAACTCTTTGAAGTGGAACATTTCCAGGCTGAAAATCCTTTGCCTGGGGACTTAAATCTGAACTCTCCTGTTCCAGTTCACTGAAGTGCACTGCATTTGAATTTGGCAGATGTGAAAACTATGTGAAACATCCCAGAGCCAAAGGTCATTGGTTCATGAGGAACCGCTGCTTATGGCCATTGCTTCGAGTATAGATAGTCCTCCGGCAAGTACGGGAAAATGTTGGAGCCAAGAGGGGCACCTGAATATTTACTGCTTTGTAAGGGCTTGGATGGCAACTGTTACCTTATAAACCCACAGTGTGCTCTTTCATCCCAAATGGCATGCTATGTACCCAAGATTTTGTAACCAGATCACCCTAAGCCCAGCACCAATCTAAATAAAATAGAGCAAACTTGTGTCCAGGGCCACAGTGATCACAGGTGGGGATCCAGACAACCTTACTTTCCTCAGACGCTATTGTATCCAAGTTGTAGGGAGGGAACTGAAAAAGAGGTACGTCTAAAAGTGTGACTAAAAGTCATTCTCTTAATTGTGATAGACTCTTGGTGGTGGAAGTGGGAGGAAAAATGTGAGGGAGCCTTCATGGACCTTTTTTTGATCCAATAGAGATGAATCACGGTTCACCCCAGCCCGTAGAAAACCAGTACCTTCCTATGGGTGTAATCCAAGGTGTAATACAGTTGCCCTTTTGAGATAAGCAATCAAAGAGTGCTATAGCCATCATCTTCACTTTTCAACTTCATACTGAGATCTAAATCCATTTTACCATCACCTAGCCCAGCATCAAGTCATGTGATCGGTAACTAGGTCCTTCCCGACATGGATATAATCCATCCAGATGACTTTGGTGATCACACGAATGTCTTCAATTTTACAGTCTGTGAAGTTCTCTGATGCTCATTATCTTATCTGATTCTCCCTGTAACTCCAGTGTGAGCTTGCTTCAAGACCTGACCACCTTTCAAATGTGACTTTGCAGTCAGACCTGCCGTGTTTTTAGTTCATTTGCTTTTCTGTCTCAACACCAGAAATTGTTCTTTTCAGGAGTATCCATTCAGAATTCCTTATTTCCCCCCAAATAATAAGTATCTCTAGGGGGAGTTTTTATTAGCACCTTCGAGGTTTTCAAGTTGACTTACTCTGCATCTCCTTATTTTTACTTTAATTATATGTTGCTCGTTTTTCTGGCCTAATTCTGTTAGATCTGCATTTTGTTAGGAGATCTTTGCCTTTCCCTATTGATCATGTCTCATGGAGTAATTTAACTCTATTCCAATTTCCCTTTGCAGGCGGGGTGCTCCTCATCTGTGGAAGTGAGTTATGCGTGTTCAAGTGGTGCATCTTATGAATCTTGTTAAGCTTTGCTGCCTTATAGCCCCACTGATGGAATATTTAATCACAGAAATCAGTTGGCAGATATGATATGCAATGTGGGTGAGCTTTGCAGTGTATATCTTACTGGCAATTGAGAAACAGATAAATTTACCATTTGTCAGCACCACGCTGACAACCTTGTATAACCTTCTGTTACTTATTTTGATTTTGCCTTACTTATTTATGAAGATTAAAGGTGCTTTAAATCAACAGTTTCATTGGCTGGATAATGTGATTATCTCTAAAAGATACTACTTAAAAAATATATATAATTTTTTTTATTAGAAGACAAAGGAAATTATCAAAATGTAAGAATCCCCTCTGAGGCCTCTTCTTCCAGACTCTTAGAAACACTATTTTTAATTACATTAAATAACATGAGGCCTGCTACTGGTATGAATAATCTCAGACAGTCTAGTTCTCCTTAATGCCTTCAATTTTACTTCACCTCTAAAGTAGAAGGGCTATAGACACTGGCCAAAGGCTTCATGACTCACCTGGACTTCTGCGTGGGGACTTAAAATTATTTGTCTTCAATAAGCCTCAAGGACTGTGGAGATGTTTAGACTTAGGAGAAATTATCAGTGCTGTTGTAGCTCTATAGAAAACCACCTATCTCTGCTGGGAGAAGGTTTACCTTGATATATGGCATGGGATGGGCTGATTTATGTGTATCTGCTCTGAAGATTGGTATGGGAAAAACATTTAAAAGGGTTTTCTTAAGTATGACTTGATGAGAATTCAGGAAAAAAAATGTTTTGTAAGAGCTTTCTCAGTGCTTCCTCTGGAATGCATGTGTGAGGGAAAAGGAATGTCATAATTTATCAAAGCAAATAGTAATTAAAAGTCCTCACTAAGAAGTGCAATGGCTCTTCCTGACCCCCCCGCCCTGAGTGTGCAATAAAAACGTACTCAGGGCATCAAAATGTTATATACAAAAATCATTAACTTGCCTCTTTGGTTTTTTTTTTTTTTTTTGAGACAGACCTTTGTTCTTGTCACCCAGGCTGGGGTGCAATGGCCCAATCTCTACTCACTGCAACCTCCGCCTCCTGGGTTTGAGCGATTCCCCTGCCTCAGCCTCCTGAGTAGCTGGGATTACAGGTGCCTATCACCAGGTCCGGCTAATTCTTTTGTACTTTTAGTAGAAATGGGGTTTCAGCATGTTGGCCAGGCTGATCTCAAACACATGAGACCACCCACCTCTACCTCAAATGATCCACCCACCTCAGCCTCCCAAAGTGCTGGGATTACAGGCGTGAGCCACTGTGCCTGGCCAGTAACTTGCCATTGTATAATTGAGAAAATAAATAGTAAGGAAAAGTCTACTAAATTAGGAAAATTACCTTTAGAAGAGATAGAAAATATTGATTTTAATTTAAAAAACAGGTGAACTTTTCATGCCCCATTCTGGGAAACAATTGGAAACTGACTTGTGAATTCTGCATAAGCTTTGGAAAATCACATGATGATACTATGGGGATATTATAAAATATGCCATTCTACACAACCTTATATAAAGAAAGGACTAATAAGTCCTACTTTCTATCTTAAGCAGATACAGAGCCAGCCAACTAAAAATACAAAGCAAATCAATGACAAGGTCTTCATTTCAGCTTTGAGGCATACTCAGAATTGCCAGATAAATTCAGACTATTTTTATAGCTGGAGAAATTTAAAATGCCCCAGAAATTCTTAGTCATGGAAATGTAGATGCATGACAGTAATAATTATACCTGGATATTGAAATGAATGCACTGTGCATCTATCGCTATGCATAGGTCTTATTCCATAGATGCAGGTGCCTGAAACTTCAGATTTAAGCCAGCTACTTTTGGCGTTTGCAGGTCTTCAACTATGTCAACGGAACTGCTCTGCAGTGTTAAAATTGCTGCAATATTTTCCCACATTTCTGAATATCATGAGCTCCATCTACATACAACTGTACAGTTGAAAAGAGGGAAGCATGTGGATTTTCCGGATAATCCAGATAGTGGCAGAATGAAACACAAATACACAGACTTCTCAGGTAAGACTTGCAAATATGGTTGTGGTGGTGGCAGCTGGAGTAATACAGAATGATTATGTTACCTCTCTACCTTGCTTTCACTGGTTTGCACACAACAGTAGCATGATCATAGGAGACAGTCAAAGAGAATCATGACCTTTAATATTTAGTAAAACAATAAACAGATTGGGCGCATCGCCTGAGGTCAGGAGTTCCAGACCAGCTTGGCCAGTATGGTGAAACCCTGTCTATACTGAAAAATACAAAAATTAGCCGGGCATGGTGGTGGGTGACTGTAATCCCAGCTACTGAGGAGGCTGAGGCACAAGAATCACTTGATCCCAGGAATGGGGAGGCGGAGGTTGCAGTGAGCTCAGATCGTGCCACTGCACTCCAGCTTGGGTGACAGAGCAAGTCTCTGTCTCCAAAAAATAAAAATTAAAAAAAAAAAAAGTATCAACTGGTTGTAAAGAACACACAATCTGAGATGATCAATACCTGATTTCAAAATCTGGCCTGTTCCTGACCAGCTGTGAAATGTAAGATCAGTAATTCCAAATTTTCATATTTTGGTTTCCTCATTTGGAAAACCGCCATGTGGGTCAAATACATTAAACTTATGTGCAGTGCTTAGAACAGTGCCTGGCCCACAGAAAGTATCCAGTAAATACCAACTTATATTACAACTATTTCCTCTTCCTCTAACCTAATGATCTGACCTCTGAAGCTGGGCCCTAGGCTAATCTGAATAGCTGCTGTAATGTTCTAGAAGTCATGCAGATTAATTTATTCTTATATGCATAAATCAGTTTGAGCTGTTCCTCCTGTCTTAATGTCCTCTTAAAAACCCACAGATATGTTTGTGGCTTTGAAAGCATAAGTTAAAGGAGACATTTGGCATTTTCTGGCTAACTAGACCCAAGGGTGACTGACAACTCCATTCCCACAGGACCAGAAAAATTTTAATATGCATTTCTCCCTCTCCACCACAATGCACACATCCATACCCTTCCTCCCCACAAGGAGGCTTCTGGCTTCTTGTTCTTGAATCTACAATTTTAGGCTGAAAATATGTACCCAGGTATGTTCACAGAGTCAGAGAAACTGACATTTCTTTAGTCTAACTACTCGATTCATGGGGCAGTGCCTGCTGCAGAGACACAGAAGCTGCAGCCTGATTTTTCAACCATTTGGGGGATTTGATTTCCTTGCAGCTTTGCACAAATATGTATCTCGGCAATACCTGCCAAGTTCTGTGTGTCCCCTGAATAGACTGCCATGCCCCTGATCCCAGAAATTAACACCCCCTAAATGAACACACTGAGAACTAATGGACCAGTACTGTCATGAAGAAAAGAATCTCTTCGTCTCATAGTATACTCTGAATTCAGTAGAATCAGCTCTCAACTAACTTTCCCTTCCTGCCAAAGAGATTAACATACTCGCTTTTATTTACTAAATGTTTACAAGGGGCTGGTTACATACCACTCTTCCTATATCAACCCATTTAATTCTAATAAACACCTGCAAGTTTGTTATCATCATCTCCATTTAACAGATGAGGAAACTGAGGCACAGAGAGGTTAAGTAACTTGCCCAGAGTCACACTGCTGGCGAGTAGGGGAGGCAGAATTTGATCCTGGGCTGTGTGGGCGTGGATTTCATGTTCCTCACTCAGCCAGAGGTGTCTTCTCAGGAGGTAGGATTCCCAACATGATCATGGAAAGCCTGACAGCTAAGTCTCTTTCCCTATAAGAGTGAACACAGCTATTCTGCAGTGTTAGAATCCCTGGACTTAGCCTAGGCTCCTGGAAAAACTTGCACATGAAGAACAACTGCACACGTTGTCTACGTAAAATCAAGAAATCGGTTATCCTGTTAAGCCTTTCCAGATTCACCACATTTTTTAACTTAAATTTTATCAGACTGGTTGTTGTACCAGAGCAGCTAAGTTTTCTATGTTCCTTTCTCATCTACGAGGGTCAGTGTTTAGGATCAGGAAAATGATGAAAGCTAGGCAGCCCAGGAAGAAACAAAGCAAGGGGTATGACTTACCGTCAAGAGGTTACAAAGGGAGTGGCTCTAGATCAACGGATTATATATTTTTCCTTATTAAAAAGCAAGAGCCACATCAAAGGCTTCTTTTTAATATCCATGTGGCAAATCTACTACTAAGGTCCTAGGTATTCAATTCAGCCTTGTTCATGAGTAAGGAGACATACAGGCAGTAGTGTGGGCACAAGCCCAGGACAGTGAGACATGAAATCTCAGCTACTACTGCTTCTGGGTTATATTCTCCCAAAATTCTAATAGCATGGATTTCCCAGTTGAGAGGTAACTAGTGCTTAGGCAGGGAAGAGGTGAGGAGAGACATATTCTGGAAGGCAAAGTAGAGAGAAATGGAATTGCTAAGGGAAACTGATTAACAAACGAAGACAGACAACTTACTATTTAGGTATCTAAATAGGCTTTCCCTTGGCAATTCCAAATCAATCCCGCATTATTGGAATAATTAAGCCAACTGAAGTCTCTGTTTTGCCAGGAGAAAGAAAGTGCAACCCCAAATGGAAATGTATGGCTAAAACACACATTCAGGCACATTGAAATACAGTGAGCATCAGCCGCTCTCCATTTGTTCAATACACTATTGAACAAAGTCACAATGCTTTTTTAGGGCAAAATCAATGTGAATTGTCCTAAGGAGCAGTGGCTCCACGCTGACTCCCAACCATGAAACTTACACGATTTTTAAACTGTTTTAAGCACTCTTGATTTTGCCCAAAGAAATCATTCAGAACTTGTTAGGAATTCACTTGCTTCAGGTTATTGTACAGAACCCATTCTTTATTGGCAGGCAAAGCACATTTAGAACACGTAAGACTTCGTGCAAAGAGAAAAGTCTTTACCTGCATAGAATTCGGGACTGTAGACTGCACCCACAACTGGATTCAATTTCCAGCCTTAAAACAAATAGACAAAAACATTATCACATTTGATTGAACAACTTACGTAATTGCAATTGAATCACAAATCAAATGGGGTAAAGTATCTTATGTTGTATTTTAAAATATAAAGGAGATGTCATTTGGGCATGCATAAAACTATTTAAAAACCATACAAATGAAAATAGATTCATAATATTTAAAAACCATAAGTAAGAAAATAGATTAATGCCCTTCCTTGATTTTCTGCCAGTGCAAGTTAATGGGATGAAAACTACTGACCAGTCACAAGTGAACACTTTGAAAATGACATGGTAAGTAATTTTCTACTATATCAAGTTTTTAGAACTGTAATTTCTATTTTTTGTCTTATTTCATATATTACTCCTAGATAATCCATCACACCCTTTTGAATTAAGTTCACAAAAAATGAGAAAGTTTGCATAAACAAAATTCTTGGCAGCAACAGACTCTAACAATTGTTATTCCTATTTATAACTCCTAGATACTAAAGAATTCCAAAGTGCTTTGTGAATACCAAAGAAAATGATATTTTATCCCCTAGAGATTTACTGTAGAATATATTTTAATGCATTCAGGAACCATAAAAAATTCTTAATCAATGCATGATATCTAAGGTAACTTTCAAATAACCTGTGTATATATGATTAATGGAATCCTGTAATTTCCCAAATGTTCTGGATGGAGAGTTTCCTATAAAATGAATCCTGACCCTTTAGAAATCTTAACTCAAAAAAGAGCATACAAGAATATTCACAAATTGGAAAGCACATTACATATACATTGGGCATTATTTAGGAAACAATTTCCAGAGAATGATCATGTTTTAGGGTTTTGTGATTGTTTCCTGCTCTTGCTGATTAAGTCTTTATAAAAACACCTATGCAGACCAGGTGTGGTGGCTCACTCCTATAATACCAGCACTTTGGGAGGCTGAGGCAGGTGAATCACGAGGTCAGGAGTTCAAGACTAGCCTGGCCAACCTAGTGAAACCCCATCTCTACTAAAAATACAAAAAAATAGCTGGATGTGGTGGCAGACACCTGTAATCCCAGCTACTCGGGAGGCTGAGGCAGGAGAATTGCTGGAACCCCGGAAGCGGAGGCTGCAGTGAACCAAGATAAGCGCCATTGCACTCTAGCCTGGATGACAGCGAGAGACTCCATCTCAAAACAAAACCAAATATAAAAACATTCAAGCATGCTGGGTACAATGGATTGTGCCTGCAATCTCACCACTTTGAGAGGCCACGGCAGGCAGATCACTTGAGGCTAGGAGTTCAAGACCAGCCTGGCCAACATGGTGAAACCTTGTCTCTACTAAAAATACAAAGTAGTACCAACTATTCCAGAGGCTGAGGCATGAGAATCGCTTGAACCTGGGAGCCAGAGGTTGCAGTGAACTGAGATCACGCCACTGTACTCCAGCCTGGACGACAGAGAGAGACTGTCTCCCCACCAATACCCAAAGAAAACAACCTACGCAATCCTTGAAAGACAGGAAGATAAGGTGTGTACTCTTTTTCTCTGAGTCTTTGAACAGAGGGTCAAATACCAAACATCCTTTAAAAAGTGTTTGAGAAAAGGCAATGATAAAGGTTTGAATGTGAATGAAGGTTTTTTTTTGTTAATTGTACTTTAAGTTCTGGGGTACATGTGCAGATCTTGCAGGATTGTTGCATAGGTACACACATGCCATGGTGGTTTGCTGTCTCCATCCCCTGGTTACCTACATCAGGCATTTCTCCCAGCGTTATCCCTCCCGAACTTTTTCTGAGGTTTGCTGAGAAGCAAGAGGTGTGACTTTCTGCCTGACCTAAGAAATAGCCCAGGGGCGTTCCTAGTGTCTATTTAGGAAAACAGAGGCTCAGTAACTCAAAAGACAGGCCAGTACGTCTATTGAAATCCAGAACTTTCTAAAACTCGATAAGAATGTTTTCTTTCTAAGAACTTTCAATTCCAACTTGAATAAGCCAAGTGGTTTACAGCCCCCGGGATGATCTTAGAGTAGGGTTTTTCAACGTATTACACTTCGATTACCTGGGAGGCATATTTAATTTCTAGGCCCCATTTTTAGACAGAAAGAAACATAAAATTCTGAGACCTACTGCCCTAGCAGTTTCTGCAGTTTCATACTGACACCTTCTTCTCTTACACTAATCACATTTTGCTTTATAAGAATTTCTATACTGATGTAAAAATAAATATTAGTTCAGACATTTCAGAATGTGTTCTGAGTATGGCAAAAGACTTCAATTTGACCAACTGAAATTCCACTGCATCAATTTTTTAAAAAAAGTCCAATTCCTGAGGATATGGGAATTAAGGTCTACATTTCAACTTGGAGTTTAGGAAAAACTATAGAAAACTAGTCGAAAGTTAAGCTGCAGACATATTCAATGTTCTGTCTTTCTAGTTTTTCACAGAAACCTAGAATTTGTGAAGTCAATCTATATGAAGTCATATTAAATGAGTAATTATTAAGTGATCACTCCTCTTCATCTTCCCCCTGTTCCCCATCTTATACTCTACTGATGTTCCTACCTCTTACTGATAGTGGAGATGGTGTCTTTTCCATACTTTTCATCTCAGGTTTTGTTTCTTGAATATCCTTACTACCTTAAATACTTTCTTTTGCATATAAGACTTCCTTTTCCTTTTCGCTGAAGGTATACTTATCAATGAATTTTGGTGTAACTCCTAAAGATTGTATCTTTGCCGATGACCTCTCATTTTCTAAAAACAAAGCAAAAAAGGCCAGATCTCTCAGAGGCATTTGAGGCTGCCTAGAAATCATGTTTATCTCATCAGCCTACGTACCTATCCATCTATTATTGACGTATCTATAAACTTACCTATCATCTGTCTATCCACCTGTAATCTGCTGTTTATTTCCATCTTTCTGGAAATTATGAGTTTGCCAAGTCTAACCACGGCAATATCTGTCTTCGTACAAAAATAACAGAAAATAAATGATACTCTCCCTCCTCAGGAGATCTGTGCTATCTCATGTTTGCAAGTATCAATTGTGAGAAAGGTAATTGATAAAGTCTCTTCTACAGGAAACCAACTGGGAATCTGCGTGCTGCAAAATGAAATGCTCGGGTCATCATGGGAACATTAGTGCAGTTGTCAGCCTTCTTCCCATCCTTGATCCTTTCTCCTAAACAAGGCTACCCAACTCCCATAGTAGGAAACCAAAGGCCTTTCTGAACTCTATGACGGGCATGAAAACCCAACTTCCAGTTTCCCTCTTCTCCCTCTACTCATAAAAGCTTTTACTCAGCAAGTCCTTCTCGCTTCAGCAAATGGCATCCCCATCCACTTGGTTGCACAAAATAAAATGCTTCATCAATACTTCCTTGATTCTTCTCTTACCCTGGTACCCCATGTGCAGTCCATTAGAAAGTCCTGTTGGTTAAAACTTGGAAAGTTCTTCACTCCTTCTCCATTGTCACCATTGCAGACCAAGGCATTCCCGTATCTGCCTGGACAGGTCCAACAGCAAAAAATGCCCTAACTCTTACTATCTCCTCTTTCACCCTCCCCCTGTCCATTCTGGTCATGGTGACCAAAGCAATTTTTAAAAAGCACATCAGCTTTGTCATCCTGGTACTTGGAATGCAATAGCTCCTTCTGAACTTAAGCAGCACAAATGTCTTACCTTAGTCAGTAAGCACAGGCTAACTATTGACCAAAGTGTTTGGTGCCCCTTTGGTACCAAGTCCCTTTATTTCCCTGTTCCCTTCTCTCCCAGCTACAGTGACACTGGCCATTTTCACCTTTATAACCCCACCCCGCCAAGATCACTGTGTATCAAAGTCTTTTTGTATCCTCTTCTCCTTCTGCTTGGAGAACTCTCTCTAGCTCTTCACAAAGTTGACATGATGTTATTTAGGTCTCTGGAGTCTTTTCAGAACATGCCACTTATTAATGTCACTTTCCCACCTCCTCTTAGAGTTACTCTTTGATTCCACGATTCCATTCCCAGTTTTGTTTTCTGCACTGCCATGAATGCTATGTGGATTTAGACTCTTTCTTTCTTTGCTTGCTATTAATTGTCTTTTATAACCGTTCTCCCTCATTTAAATTAACAGTAAAGCAGGCAAGACTGCTGTGCAACATGAATCTCCAGCATCTAAAACGATGTTGGGTGAAATAAGCATTCCACAAATATTTGCTTGGTTTTTCCCTAAAGAAACTAAAGGAATATAGAGTTTTTTTTACTAAGGAACTAATTTTATTTTGGCTATGATTATGTCTCCTTCCAATCTCCAAGGACCTGCTATACATGAAATAAGAATCCTGTTAGAGATGACTGTCATCCCAGTTGCTTAGTTGAAATCTATTTTCTTGATGGAGGCGTTTATTGCTGTAAACTTTCTGATTAGCAGGGCTTTTGCTGTATCCCACAGACTCTGGTATGCCCTGTTTCCATTTTCATTTAGATCAACAATTTTTTTACTGCATTTTAAGTTTTGGGGTACATGTGAAGAACATGTAAGATTGTTGCACAGGTATACACATGGCATGTGGTTTGCTGCCTTGCTCCCCATCACCTATATCTGGCATTTCTCCCCATGATATCCCTCCCCAACTCCCTGCCCCCCACTGTCCCTCCCCTAGTTCCCCCACGACAGACCCCAGTGTGTGATGCTCCCCTCCGTGTCCATGTGTTCTCATTGTTCAACACCCACCTATGAGTGAGAGCATGTGGTGTTTGATTTTCTGTTCTTGTGTCAGTTTGCTGAGAAAGATGGTTTCCAGGTTCATTCATTTCCCTACAAAGGACACAAACTCATCGTTTTTTATGGCTGCATAGTATTCCATGGTGTATATGTGCCACATTTTCCCTGTCCAGTCTATCACTGATGGGCATTTGGCTTTGTTCAAGTCTTTGCTATTGTAAATACTGTAAACACATTGGAATGCATGTGTCCTTATAATAGAACGATTTATAATTCGTTGGATATATACCCAGTAATGGGATTGCTGGGTCAAATGGAATTTCTATTTCTAGGTCCTTGAGGAATAGCCATACTGTCTTCCACAATGGTTGAACTAATTTACACTCCCACCAACAGTGTAAAAGTGTTCCT